>JAKWBO010000051.1:0-261594 GCA_034336685.1 Luscinia luscinia
GATCACACCCAGGATAAATCTGGAATCAACTCAGAATCAATCTGGGATCAACCCGGGAACAACCCAAAATCACACTGGGATCAATACGGGATCACATCAGAATCACACTGGGATCGACCCAGGATCACACTGAGATCACAGCTGGGATCAACCCGGGATCAACCCGAGATAAATTCAGGATCAACCTGGGATCAATCAGGGATCAACCCTGGATCACATTGGGATCGACCAGGGATCACAGCCAGGATCAACCCAGGATCAACCCAAAATCACACTGGGATCAAGGTGGGATCACATCAGAATCACTGGGATCGACCCAGGATCACACTGAGATTACAGCTGGGATCAACCCGGGATCAACCCGAGATAAATTCAGGATCAACCTGGGATCAACCCAGGATCACATTGGGATTGACCAGGGGTCACACCCAGGATAAATCTGGAATCAACTCAGAATCAATCTGGGAATCACACTGGGATCAACCCAGGATCACCTGGGGATCAACTGAGATCACACCCGGGATCACATCGGGACCAGCACAGGGTCACCCCCAGACCACCTCAGGATCACTCTGGGATCCCCCCAGGATCCCAAATCCCACCAGATCCCCCCACAGCAACCCCTGGTGCCCTGGATCCTCCCAGGACCCACCCCGGGGGTCCCTAAATACCGAATTTCCTTCCAGAACCCACCCTGGGGTCCCCAAATCCCAGATTTCCCTTCCAGGACCTGCTTTGGGAACCCCTGAATATTCTTGTCCCTTCCAGGACCTTCCACAGGGGTCCTGGACACCTGAGTGCCTGCAGACCCACCCTGGGGGTCCCTAAATCCCAAATTTCCTTCCAGGACCCACCCTGGGGGTCCCTAAATCCCAATTTTCCTTCCAGAACCACCCGGGGTCCCTAAATCTCAAATTTCCTTCCAGGACCCACCCTGGGGTCCCTAAATCTCAAATTTCCTTCCAGAACCCACCCTGGGGTCCCTAAATCCCAATTTTGCCTTCCAGAACCACCCCGGGGGTCCCCAAATGCCAAATTTCCTTCCAGGACCCACCCTGGGGGTCCCTAAGTGCCAAATTTCCTTCCAGGACCACCCTGGGGGTCCCCAAATCCCAAATTTCCCTTCCAGGACCCACTCTGGGGTCCCTAAATGCCAAATTCCTCCAGGACCCACCCTGGGGGTCCCCAAACTCAGATTTCCTTCCAGGACCCCCGGCCCTGCCCCACTCACGGGTCGGTGGATTTGGGGATCAGGGTCCCCAACTCTTTGATCCGGTCGTTGATGTTGAAGCGTCGGCGCCGCCGACTGGGGGGAAACACCTGAGACCCCCAGGGACCCCCCCAGGGACCCCCAGAGACCCCCAGGGACCCCCAGGGACCCCCAGGACACCCCAGGGACCCCCAGAGACCCTCAGGACACCCCAGAGACCCCAGGACCCCCAGGACACCCCAGAGACCCCAGGGACCCCCAGGACCCCAGAGACCCCAGGGACCCCCAGGACCCCCAGAGACCCCAGGGACCCCCAGGGACCCCCACCAGGACTCCCAGGACACCCCAGAGACCCCCAGGACACCCCAGGACACCCCAGGACACCCCAGAGACCCCCAGGGACCCCCAGGACACCCCAGGGACCCCCAGGACCCCCAGAGACCCCCAGGACCCCCAGAGACCCCCAGGACACCCCAGGACCCCTCCCCAGCCCCTGGGACCCCCAGAACATCCCAGGACCACCCAGGGACAATCCTAGGGACCCCAAAATCTGCTAAGACCCCCCAAAACCTCCCAGAATTCCCCAAGACCCCCAAAAACCTGCCAGGACCCCCAAAAACCTCCCAGAATTCCCCAAGATCCCCAAAAACCTCCCAGGACCCCCAAAAACCTCACAGGACCCCCAGGACCCCCAAAACCCCCCCCAGGACCCCTGGGACAGGTCTAGGGACCCCCAGAGACCCCCAAAACCTCACAGGACCCCCAGAACCTCCCAGGACCCCCAAAAGCCCCAGGACCCCCAAAGCCCCCGGGCCCCCAGACCCACTGAGGTTGTGGTTGTCTTTCTTCTGCCGCTCCTTCAGCAGCGCCTTGGCCTCCGGTCTCTGCGGGGAGGGCACAGTCAGAGAACCCTGCACCCAAAAATAGAGACCCCCCTCAAAAATACAGACCCCTCCCCCAAAGCAGCCCCAAAATCAGCCCCAGACCCCCCAGGACTCACAGGTGGGGCCCAGGACCACCAGAGTGACCCCCTGAGCCCCTGAGACCCCTCCCCAAATGGGGAATCCCCCAAAACCCCCTGAGACCCCTCCCCAAATGGGGAATCCCCCAAAACCCCCCTGAGACCCCTCCCCAAATGGGAACCCCCAAAACCCCCCTGAGACCCCTCCCCAAATGGGGAATCCCCGAGCCCCCAGGGACCCCTCCCCAAATGAGGAATCCCCAAAACCCCCGAGACCCTCCACCATAGGGACCCCCAAAAACACTCTCAGGGAACCCCCAATGCCTTTTAGCCCCCAAGACCCCTAAGGACCCCTCCCCACACTTCTGCCTCCCTTTGGGACACCCCAGGACCCCTCCCCAAATGGGGAACCCCAAAACCCCCAGAGACCCTTTCCCCCTTTCTATCCCCCCCTTTTACCCCTCCAGGGACCCCTACCCCACTTTCATCCCCCCAAACTCCCCAGGGACCCCTTCCCTCCCTTTTACCCCTCAGGGACCCTCCCCACCCAGGGACCCCCAAGACACCCCAGAGACCCCCTCCCCGCCAGAGTGATCCCCCAAAACCTCCTCAGGGACCCCGCCCCAAATGGGAACCCTCCAAAACACCCCAGAGACCCCTCCCTTGCCCTTTGACCCCCTCAGGGACCCCCAGGGACCCCTCCCACCCCGGGGACACCCCCAGCCCCCAGGGACCCTTTCCCCATTTTTACCCCCTCAGGGACCCCCCAACCCCTTTTATTCCCCCAAAACCCCTCAAGGACCCTTCCCCTTGCTCTTTGACACCCTCAGGGACCCCCAGGGACCCCTCCCACCCCAGGGCCCCCCCAGCCCCCCAGGGACCCCTCCCACCCCCAGCCCCCCGTGCACCCGAGAGCTCGTTCTTGACCGCGGCAGCTCGGCCGGGCAGGAGCTGCTCCGCCCTGGGCGGGGCTGAAAACCTCCAGCAGCGGCAGCGGCCGGGAGCTGCGGACAGAGCACTGACCGCTGACCACTGACCACTGACCACTGACCCAACCCATACTGACCACTGACCAGTAACCACTGACCACTGAGCACTGACCACTGACCGCTGACCACTGACCACACTGATCACTGAGCACTGACCACACTGAAAACCTCCAGCAGCTGACGCCGGGAGCTGCGGACAGAGCACTGACCACTGACCACTGACCAGCTGACCAGTGACCACTGACCACTGACCACTGACCACTGACCAGTGACCACTGAGCATACCCATACTGACCACTGACCACTGACCACTGACCACTGACCACTGACCACTGACCAGTGACCACTAAACACTGACCACACTGAAAACCTCCAGCAGCAGCGCTGACGGGAGCGCGGACAGAGCACTGACCACTGACCACACTGAGCACTGAGCACTGAGCACTGACCACACTGAGCATTGAGCACTGACCAGTAACCACTGACCACACTGACCACTGACCACTGACCGCTGACCAGTAACCACTGAGCACTGACCACACCCATACTGACCAGTGACCACACTGAAAACCTCCAGCAGCGCGCCGGCCGGGAGCTGCGGAGAAGTGACCACTGACCACTGACCACTGACCGCTGACCACTGACCACTGACCATACCATACTGACCACTGAGCACTGACCAGTAACCACTGAGCGCGACACTGACCACTGACCACACTGACCAGCTGACCACTGACCACTGAGCACTGAGCACTGAGCACACTGAAAACCTCCAGCAGCGGCGCAGCCGGAGCTGCAGGAGAAGTGACCACTGACCACTGACCAGTAACCACTGAGCACTGACCAGTGACCACTGACCACTGACCATACCCATGCTGACCACTGAGCACTGACCAGTAACCACTGAGCACTGACCACTGACCAGTGACCACTGACCACACTGACCACTGACCACTGACCAGTGACCACTGACCAGTAACCACTGAGCACTGACCACACCCATACTGACCAGTGACCACTGAAAACCTCCAGCAGCTGGCTGACCAGTGACGCACGTGACCAGTGCACCAGAGGACACTGACCACTGACCCAAACAGAGCACTGACCACACCCAAACTGACCACTGATCACTGACCACACCCATACTGAGCACTGACCACTGAGCACTGACCACACCCATACTGAGCACTGACCAGTAACCACACTGAGCACTGAACACAGTGACCACTGACCACACACATACTGACCACTGACCATGGTGACCACTGACCATTGTGACCTACACTGACCACAGAGACTGCTGAGCACTGACCCCACCTATACTGACCTCTAACCATAGTAACCATAGTGACCCATAGTGACCACTGACCAGTGACTGCTAACCAGCGATGGCTGACCATTGACCACACTGAGCACACTGACCACTGACCACACCCATACTGACTACTGACCACACTGACCACCGGCCACTGACAACACCCATACTGACTACTGACCACACTGACCACCGGCCACTGACCACACCCATACTGACTACTGACCACACTGACCACCGGCCACTGACCACACCCACACTGACTACTGACCACACTGACCACCGGCCACTGACCACACCCACACTGACCACTGACCACACCCATATTGACCACTGACCTCAGCCAGTGACCACGCCCACAGTGACCACGCCCACAATGACCACGCCCAGCCAGCCCCACGCACCTCAGGCTGCATTTAAGCAAGGCCACGCCCACAGAGCCACGCCCATTCCGCTTTGGCCACGCCCCCCGCAGCCCTTACTGCCCGTCAATCAATCAATCAATCATTCAATCCAATCAGGGCCAGGCCCCGCCCCCTTCAGGCCACACCACCCCCACCCCACCCCCGCGGCATGGGCGGGTTGCCCAGGCCGCCCCCTCCCTTAAAGGGGCCGCGCACCGTGCTGGGCAGGAGGGGCCCCTCGGCCGGGCCGAAGCTCAGCAGCTCCTCGTAGCTCGACTCCAGGCTGATGATCTCATCGATGACGTCATCGATCTGCGGAGCGCACACGCGGGGCGGCTGTGACGTCATCGGCCCGTTTGTGACGTCATCAACACCCCAATTGTGAAGTCATCAAACGCATGTGTGATGTCATTGACCCCATGTGACATCATTGCCCTGTGTGTGACGTCACCAACACCCCTAATTGTGAAGTCATCAGACTCCCGTGTGACGTCATCAAACCCATGTGACATCATCGATCCATGTGTGATGTCATCAACACCCCGATTCTAAAGTCATCAGACTCCTGTGTGACGTCATCGACCCCCCATGTGACATCACACACACCCGTACGTGATGTCATTGCCACGCTCATGACGTCATCAACCCCGCGCCGTTATCGGTATCCCCGTGTGACGTCATCAATCCCTGCATGACGTCACCCCCGCGGATTGTCACCGCGCCCTTGCTGCGCCACCGTCTCCTGCGTGACGTCACCACCCGCTCGTGTGACGTCATCGCCTTCTCCTACCCGACCCCTGCTCGCCTCATCAGACCAGGACCCTCCTTATGACGTCACAGACCTCCCCGTATGACGTCACCAACCACTCACCCCACCCTCACCCCTGGTTTGTGAGGTCACGTCGCGCTCTGTGACGTCATCAGCCTCCTGTCTCAGCATCATGACCCGCATTGTGACATCACCACCCCAACCTCCCTTTATGACGCCACAGTCCTTCCTATATGACATCGCCACCCCTTTATCTCCCATTATGACATCACAGAGCCCTGTATGACATCACCAACTCTTTATCCCACCTTTTATCTCCCATTATGACATCACAAACCCCCCTGTATGACATCACCGCCCCTTATCCCATCCTCTATCTCTCCGTTTATGACGTCACACAAACCCCGTATATGACATCACCATCCTTTTATCACCCATTGTGACATCACAGGGCCCCTGTATGACATCACCACCCTCCTTTAGCTCCATCATCACCCAGCGTTATGATGTCACAGACTCCGCTTCTGTGACGCCACCTCCCCTCACCTCCTTTCCTCGTGGTGCAGCAGGGCCGGGGGGCTGGGCGGGGGCTCGGGGAGGCGGAGGAGGCTGCCGGCCCCGCCCCCGGCCGCGGGCGTGGCTCAGGAACTGCCGCAGCTGCTGCCGCTGCGCCCGCCCGCAGGTGGTACCGGGTGGGGTTCTCCAGGTGCGTCTGCACCTGCGGGCAGGCTCAGCGACCCCGGACCCAGACCCCCCAGACCCCAAACTCGAATCCACAAATCCCCAAACCCCAAATTCCCAAATCCCAAATACCAAACCCCAAATCCCCAAATTCCAGTCCCAAATCCCAAACCTCCAAACCCTAAATCCCCCAGATCCCAGATCCACAGTCCAGATCCCCAAGTCCTAGGCCCATCAAGATCCCCAGGCCCAAGGCCCCAGATCCCCAGATCCCAGATACAGATCCCAGATCTGGAGCACCCCAAGATCCCCCAGATCCCCAGGTCACCAGGCCCCAGATCCTCAGGCTTCAGATCCCCAAGATCCCAGGCCCCAAGATCCCCAGATCCCCGAAATCCCAGATTCACAGTCCCCAAGTCATCGGTACAGATCCCCAGGAGTCCAGGCCCCAGATCCCCAGGCCCAGATCCTGGGCCTCCAGAGCCCTAGAGTCCCCCAGATCCCCAGATCCACAAGATCCCAGAGACCCAGATCCCCGAGGGCCCCCAAAGTGCCCAGATCCCAGACCCCCAGATCCCCCAGATCCCCCAGGTCCCCTAGATCCCAGATCCCCAGATCCCCAGATCCCAGATCCCAGATCCCAGATCCCCAGGTCCCCAAGTCCACAATCCAACCCCCAGATCCCAAAGTCCCCCAGATCCACAGTCCCCCAGGCTCAGAATCCTGGCTAAACACCAGCCAGATCCCCAAATCTCAAGTCCCCAGATCCCAGATCCCAGTCCACCCTGTCTTTCGAATTCTCATCAGCCCCCAAAATCCCCCCAGCCCCCAAATCCCCCAATCCCCAGAGCCCCCAAATCTCCCTGCCTGGACCCCAAATCCTCCTGGATCCCTTCAAGCTCCCCCAAATCTCTTTACCCTGGACCTCCCAATTCCTCAGTGCCCCTAAACCCCCAGCCCCAAAATCCCCAAATTCCCCAAATTCTCAGAGCCCCCAAATCCCCCTGCCCTGGACCCCCAAATCCCCAAATCTCTTTACCCTGGACCCCCAACGCCCCCCAGCCCCAAATTCCCCAATCCCCCAATCATACCCCCAAATCCTCCTGGACCCCCTAAAGCTCCCTCAAATCCTCCTGCCCTGGACCCCCAAATCCCCCAAATCTCTTTACCCTGGACCCCCCAATTCCTCAGTGCCCCCAACGCCCCAGCCCCAAATCTCCCCAAATTCCCAGAGCCCCCCAAATCCTCCTGCCCTGGATCCCCAAATCTCTTTACCCTGGACCCCCCAATTCCTCAGGTGCCTCCCCAACGCCCCAGCCCCAAATCCCCAAGCCCCCGGACTCGCTCACCTTGAGCACCTCAGGGGGCACATGAGGGGGCTCGAGGGGCCCCCAACGGCGATGGCGGGGAGGGGCCGAGGTCCCGAGGGGGCCAGGGGGGCGCGAGGGGCCGCCCTCCTCTCCCTCTGCTCCTGCTCCTGCGCTGCGCCCGCATCAGCTGCTGCCGCAGCAGCACCCGCGAGGAGGGGGCGGCGGGGGCTCCGAGCTGGGGGCAGGGTTAATGGGGGGGGGAAAGGGGGCCTGAGAGGGTCTGGGGGAATTTAAGAGGGATTTGGGGGGGTTTGGGGGAGCTCCGAGCTGGGGAGCAGGGTTAATGGGGAGGGGGGAAAGGGGCCTGAGGAGGGTCTGGGGGGATTTGAAGGGGGATTTGAGGGGATTTGGGGGGGATTTGGGGGCAGCTGGGGGAAGCTCCAGAGCTGGGGGGCAAGGGTTAATGGGGGGGGGGGGGAAAGGGGGGCCTGAGAGGGTCTGGGGGGGATCTAGGGGGGATTTGGGGGGCGGCAGGGGGCTCCGAGCTGGGGGGCAGGGGTTAGTGGGGGGGAAAGGGGGCCTGAGAGGGTCTGGGGGGGGAGGGTCTGGGGGGATTTGAGGGAGATTTGAGGGGGATTTGGGCGGGGGCTCTGAGCTGGGGGGCAGGGGTTAATGGGGGGAGGAAGAGGGGCCTGAGAGGGTCTGGGGGGGTTGGGGGGATTGAGGGGGATTTGGGGTTTAGGTCTTGGGGAGGGGCAGCTGGGGGAGGGGACTCATGGTCCTGGGGGCTCAGAGCCAGGAGGCAGGGGTTAGGAGGAGGGAAAGAGGGGCCTGAGAGAAGGTCTGGGGGGGATCTGGAGGGGTTTGGGGGGTTTAGGAAATTTGGGGGGCAGCTGGAGGGCTCAGGCTGCTGGGGAGCAAGGGTTAACGGGGAGGAGGAGGAAAGGGGTCCTGAGGAGGGTTTGGGGGTCTGGGGAATTTGGGGAAAATTTGGGATATTGGGGAAGAGATTTGGGTGGGGGTCTCTATGACCCGGGGGCCCCAGAGCTGTGGGGGCGAGGGTTAGTGGGGAGGGGAAGGGGTCCCCAAGGGGGTTGGAGGGATTTGGGGAGGATTTGGGGGAATTTGGGGCAACGGGGCTCCAGGCTGGGGGATTTGGGGTGGGGGGCTCAGGGCAGGGGATTTTGGGGAGGGGGATTTGAGATGGGGAATTTGGGGAGGGGATTTTGAGATTTGGGGTGGGGGGTTTTTCAGGGCAGGGGAATTTGGGAGGAATTTGGGGTGGGGGATTTTGGGGTGGTGGATTTGGGGAGGGGGGGGATTTTGGGGGTTTGGGGTGGGGGTTCAGGGCAGGGGATTTAGAAATTTGGGGTGCAAAATTTGGGGAGGGAGGATTTGGGGGGGTTTTGGGATGCAAAATTTGGGAGGAGGATTTGGGGTGGGGGGATTTTTGGTGTGGGGGATTTTTGGGGGATTTGGGAGGGAATTTGGGGTGGGGGATTTTGGGGGATTTGGGGTGGGGGATTTGGGGTGCAGAATTTGGGGTGGGGGATTTTGGGTATTTTGAGGGGGATTTTGGGGATTTGGGGAGGGGGATTTGGGGAGGGGAATTTGGGGAGGGGAATTTGGGGTGCAGAATTTTGGGGATTTTAGGGGGATTTGGGGTGGGGGATTTGGGGTGCAGAATTTTGGGTGCAAAATTTGGGGTGCAAAATTTGGGGAGGGGGGGGATTTGGGATTTGGAATGCAGGAATTTGGGGGGGGGGGGATTTGGGGTGCAGAATTTGGGATGCAGAATTTGGGGTGGGGGAATTTGGGGTGGGGATTTTCGGGTATTTTGAGGGGGATTTTGGGGGTTTGGGGAGCAGGATTTGGGGTGCAGAATTTGGGAGTGGAATTTTGAGGTGGGGGATTTTTGGGGGATTTTTGGGGTGCAGGAGTTTGGGGAGGGATTTTGGGGTGGGGGGATTTTGGGGAGTTTGAGGTGCAGAATTTGGGAGCAGAATTTGGGAGCAGGAATTTGGGAGGGGGGATTTGAGGGAGGGGGGAATTTGGGGTGGGGGGATTTTGGGGGTTTGGGGAGGCAGAATTTGGGGTGCAGAATTTGGGGAGAGGGGCCGTACCTGGGGGGGCAGGGGGCTGGCTCTTGAGGCAGTAGAAGAGCCCGGGAGGTCGCTCGGGGGGTCCCGGGTTTGGGGGTCCCCGGGTTTGGGGTCCCCGCTCGGGGAGTCCCCGGGGTGCCCCACCCCGCCGGGTCCCACTCGATGTCGGCCTCGATCCGGACTACGAGGGGAGCAGCGGCGCGGCCTGGGGACCCCAAAATACAGACAGGGACCCCAAAATCAGCCGGGACCCAAAATTAACAACCCGGGACCCGAAATCAGCCGGGACCCCAAAATCATCCGGGACCCGAGAAATCAACTCGGGACCCGAAATCAATCCGGGACCCCAAAATACAGACAGGAACCCCAAAATTAACACCGGGACCCCGAAATTAGCCAGGACCCCAAAATTAACTCTGAGACCCCCAAATACAGACAGGGAACCCAAAATCAAGCCAGGACCCAAAATTAACTCTGAGACCCCCAAATACAGACCAGGGAACCCAAAATAAACCCGGGACCCCAAAATTAACAACCCGGGACCCCAAAATACAGACAGGGACCCTAAAATTAACAACCCGGGACCCCAAAATACACACAGGATCCCCAAAATCAAGCAGGGACTGAAATCAGCCTGGACCCCAAAATACAGACAGGGACCCCAAAATCATCCGGGACCCCAAAATTAACCCGGGACCCCAAAATTAACCCTGAGACCCCAAAATTAACCCGGGACCCCAAAATTAACCCAGGGACCCCCAAATACAGAGAGGAACCCCAAAATTAACCCTGAGACCCCAAAATCAACCCGGGACCCCAAAATTAGCCCTGTGACCCCCAAATACAGACAGGGACCCCAAAATTATCCCTGGGACCCCCAAAAATAACCCTGAGACCCACGGGACCCCAAAATACAGACTAGGGACCTCCCAAATTAACCCTGAGACCCTCAGGGACCCCCAAAATTCACTAGGGACCCCCAAAATTAACCTGGGACCCCAAATTAACTAGGACCCCTAAAATACACACAGGGACTCCAAAATTATCCCTGGGACCCCAAAATTAACCCTAGAGATCCCCAGGGACCCCCAAAATATACACAGGGATCCCCAGGGACCCCCCAAAATTAACACAGGGACCCCCAAAAATTAACCCGGGGACCCCAAAACACAGACAGGGACCCCAAAACCCCAAAATTCACCCAAGAGACCCCCAGGGACCCCCCAAATTCACACAGGGACCCCCAAAATCACACAGGGACCCCAAAATTAACACAGGTACCCCGAAAATTAACCCTGGGACCCCCAAATACACCTCGAGACCCCCAAATTCACACAAGGACCCCCAAATTAATCCCGAGACCCCAGGTTAAGCCCGCAGCCCCCAAATTAATCTAGGAGCCCCCCGAGTCCCCCAACTCGCCCCCCAAACCCCCTTGGAACCCCCAGATCCCTCTGAGACCCCCCAAACCCCTGGGACCCCCAAACTCCTCTTGAACCCCCAAATCTCTCTGAGACCCCCAAATCCCCTGAGACCCCCAAAATCCCCTGGGACCCCCAAAACCCCTGGGGCCCCTCCAAACCTCTCTGAGACCCTCCTAAAATCCTTGGGACCCCCAAACCCCTGGGACCCTCAAACTCCCCTGGGACCCCCCCAAAATCCATCCGAGACCCCCCAAAGCCCCTTAGAAGCCCCCAAACCCTGCAAAACCCCCCAAACCCTCTGGGACCCCCAAAGTCCCAAATCTCCCCCAAACCCCTGGCCCCCAATCCCCTAGGACCCCCAATCCCCTTAGGACCCCCAAACCCCCTGGGACCCCCAAAACCCCCAAATCTCCCCCTAAACCCCCCTGCCCCCCAAACCCCCTGGGACCCCCAAACCCCCAAATCTGCCCCCAAAACCCCCTGGGACCCCCAAAACTCCCAAATCTCCCGCCCCTAAACCCCTTAGGACCCCCAAACCCCCAGGACGCCCCCAATCCCCTTAGGACCCCCCCAAACCCCCCTGGGACCCCCAAACCCCCAAATCTCCCTCCCAGAGCCCTTAGTACCCTACACCCCTGGGACCCCCAAACTCTCCTTAGGACCCCCAAACTCCCCAAATCTCCCTCCCCAAACCCCCTGGGAGCCCCCAACCCCCTGGGATCCCCCAAATCCCCTGGCCCCCAAACTCTCTCTGGGAGCCCCCAAATCTCCCTCTAAACCTCCTGCCCCCCAAACCCCTAGGACCCCCAAACCCCCTGGGACCCCCAAACCCCCAAATCTCCCCCAATCTCCCCAGGACCCCTCCCCATTTCCCCCACCTGAGCAGCCGCAGGCTCTCGAGAGCGCTCAACCCCTCCAGCAGCACCAGCACCGCGGGGGCCCGGGGAGCGCGGGGCGCGGGGCCCCCTCGGGACATCGCTCTCAACCCCCCGCCCCACGGCGGCGCTCGGGGGTCCCAAGATGGGGTGCCAATGAGGTGGGGGGTCCCTAATGGTGGGTGGGGGTCCTATAGGCAGGGGGATTAATGGGTGGGGTCCCTAATGGTGAGGGCCATGGGATTGGGTCCCTATAGGGCAGAGGGGGTCCCAAATGGGTCGGGGGGTCTCTATGGGGCAGGGGGTCCCTGGGAGGGGGTCCCTATAGGGCAACAAGCCCCAAATGGGTCGGGGGTCTCTCTATAGGCAGGGGGCCAGTGGGCCGGGGGGTCTCTATGGGATCTTGGGGGGGCTCTATGGGATTTGGGGGGGTCTCTATGGGATTTGGGGGGTCTCTAGTGGGATTCGGGGGTCTCTATGGAATTCGGGGGGTCTCTATGGGATTTGGGGGGTCTCTATGGAATTTGGGGGGGTCTCTATGGGATTTGGGGGTCTCTATGGAATTTGGGGGGCTCTGTGATGGGGATTTGGGAGGGGTCTCTATGGGATTCTGCGGGGGTCTCTACGGAATTTGGGGGGTCTCTATGGGATTCGGGGGGTCTCTATGGAATTTGGGGGGTCCTCATGGTGGTCCTGCGGCCCGACCCGCCCCAAACCCCGCGGAGCTCCGGGCGGGGAGAGGAGGGGCGCGTGGGGGGATCCCCTCCCCAAAATTCCCAGGGGTGTCCCTGTTCTAAGGGGTGGGTCCCGTTTTGGGGGTCCCGCGTTCGGGGGTCCCGTCGGGGCCGCGGGGCCTCGGCCGGAAGCGCGGGGGAGGGGCGGGGGCGGGGAGCGCGGGGGAGGGGCGGCGCCGGAAGTGACGTGGCGGGGCGGGCGGGGGAGGGGGACGCGCAGGGGACCCCGACTCCCGGCCGCGCTCCCTGCCAGGCCCGAGCGCGACCCCCAAAACCCCGAACGCGACCCCCGGGGCAGGGACCCGCTGCGACTCCCCGGGGCGGGGCTGAGACCCTCCCCTCCTCGCCCCTCCCCACCCGCGCGGAGCCCCCGGGCCGCGACCCCTCCCCGGAACAGGTACGGAGCTGGGGAGGGGCGGGGGGCGTTTGGGATCCCCCGCCCCAAAAACGGGGCCGAGGGTGGGGTCGGGCCGGAGGGGAGGGGCCGCGCCCGGGTCCGGGTTTGGGGGCGGGGCGAACCCCGGACCCCCGGGTTATTTTGGGAGGGGCGCCCCGTGTCCCTTTGGGGGTTTTGGGGGCGGGGGTGAACCCGGGACCCCCCGGGGTATTTTGGGAGGGGGCGCCCTGTGTCCCTTTGGGGGTTTTGGGGGCGGGGGCGAACCCTGGACCCCCCGGGTGATTTTGGGGAGGGGCGCCCCGTGTCCCTTTTGGGGGGGCACCGCGGATTTCGGGGGTCCCTTTGGGGGCGGGGGCACCCTGGACTCCCCGGGGTATTTTGGGAGGGGGTGGGGACTTGGTCCCTGCCGGGGGAGGGGCGCGTTTGGGGTCAGGGTGACCCCGTGACCCCCAGGGCCATTTTGGGGACCCCTGGGGGTTTTGGGGGTCGGGGGCCGCTCCGGCGGGGGAGGGGGCGGGGCAGGCGGAAGGGGAACGGGGAGGAGGGGCGGGGGACCCCAAAATCTGACCCGTGACCCCCAAATCTGACCTGACCCTGACCTGACCCCAAATCTGACCCGTGACCCCCAAATCTGACCCTGACCCCCAAATCTGACCCTGACCCCCAAATCTGACCTGACCCCAAATCTGACCTGACCCCCAAATCTGACCCCGTGACTCCCCAAATCTGAGCCCTGACCCCAAATCCTGACCCCAAATCGACCTGACCCCAAATCTGACCCCAAATCTGACCCTGACCCCAAATCTGACCCCAAATCTGACCCGACCCCAAATCTGACCCGGACCCCAAATCTGACCCCAAATCCGAGCGCTGACCCCAGTTCTGACCTCTGACCCCGGATCTGACCCTGACCCCAAAATCTGGCCCCTGACCCCCAAATCTGACCCCTGACCCCGGCTGTGACCCCTGACCCGGCTCTGACCCCTGACCCGTCTCTGCCCCTGACCCGGCTGTGACCTCTGACCCGGCTGTGACCCTGACCCAGCTGTGACCCCTGACCCGTCTCTGACCCTGACCCGGCTGTGACCCTGACCCGGCTGTGACCCCTGACCCGGCTCTGCCCCCAGCCCCCATGGGCCCGCTGATGGAGGTGAGGGGTCACATCCTGCCTCCGGCACCTACAGCCCCGCAGGTACCGCACCTGTCACTGTCACCGTGTCACTGTCCCCGTGTTGCTGTCACTGTCACCGTGTCACCGTCACTGTGTCACTGTCATCGTGTCACTCTCACTGTCACTGTCACTGTCCCCATGTCACTGTCACTGTCTTGCGTCCTGCCACCGTTGTCACTGTCACTGTCCCTGTGTCACTGTCACTGTCCCCGTGTCACTGTCACTGTGTCACTGTCCCGTGTCACCGTCACTGTCATTGTGTCACTGTCACCGTGTCACCGTCACTGTCACTGTCCCCGTGTCACTGTCACTGTCGTTGTCACTGTCACTGTCTCCGTGTCACTGTCCCCGTGTCACTGTCACTGTCACTGTCCGTGTCACTGTCCCCGTGTCACTGTCACTGTCCCCATGTCCCCATCCCTGTCCCTGTGTCACTGTCCCAGTCCCTCTTCTCTGTCCCCAGCCCTGTCCCCTGTTCCCCTGTCCCCATCCCTCGTGTCACTGTCCCTGTCCCTGTGTCCCATCCCTGTGCCTGTCCCCTGTCACCTCCATGGCTTCAGGACACCCTGAGTGTCACCTGCCCCATCCACCCCAGCCCCAGTGTCTTGTCCCTGTCCCTGCTGTGTCCCTGTCACCTGTCCTGTGTCAGTGTCCCATCCCTGTGCCTGTCCTGTCCCTGTGTCCCCTGTCCCCGTCCCCTGTCCTCCTGTCACTGTCCCCCTGTCACTGTCCCCTGTCACTGTCCCCTGTCACTGTCCCTGTCACTGTCCCTGTCCCCATCCCCATCCCTGTCCCCTGTCCCCGCCCTGTTGCTCTGGGACCTCCTGGTGTCACCCCCACCCCGGTGTCCCCAAACCCCAGAACCCCCGAATTCTGCCCCCAGTTCTGCAGCACTGGTGGCACCTGGTGTGCCCAACCCTGGTGGCACCTGGGTGTGCCCAACCTCTGTCCCCAACCTCTGTCCCCTGCCCTGTCCCTGCCCTGTCCCTGTCACCTGTTCCTGTCCCTGTCACCTGTCCCTGTCACCTGTCCCTGTCCCTGCCCTGTCCCTGTGCCTGCTCCTGTCTCCATCCCTGTCCCTGTCTGTCCCTGACTGTCCCCTCAGGGGGTCCCATGGGCGGCTGCAGAGGTGGCAGGGGCTGCCCCTGTCCCTGTGTCACTGTCCCATCCCTGTCCCCTGTCCCAGCCCTGTCCCTGACTGTCCCATCCCTGTCCCCTGTCCCTGTGTCACTGTCCCATCCCTGTCCCTGTATGGCCCTGGCTGTCCCTGGTTGTTCCTGGTTTCCCTTGTCTGTCCCTGTCCCCTTGTCTGTCCCTTGTCCGACCCTGTGTCTGTCCCTGTCCCTGGCTGTCCTTGTCCCTGTCTGTCCCTGTGTGTCCCTAACTGTCCCTGTGTCCCTGTGTCCCTCTGTGTCCCTGTCTGTCTTTGTGTGTCCCTGTGTGTCCCTTGTCTGTCCCTGTCTGTCCCTGTGTGTCCTTGTCTGTCCCTGTGTGTCCCTGTGTGTCCCTGGGTGTCCCTGTGTGTCCCTGTGTGTCCCTGTCACTGTCCCTGTCCCTGTCTGTCCCTGTGTGTCCCTGTCTGTCCCTGTGTGTCCCTGTGTGTCCCTGTGTGTCCCTGTCTGTCCCTGTGTGTCCCTGTGTGTTCCTGTGTGTCCCTGTGTCCCTGTGTGTCCCTGTGTGTCCCTGTGTGTCCCTGTGTGTCCCTGTCTGTCCCTGTGTGTCCCTGTGTGTCCCTGTCTGTCCCCTGTCTGTCTCTCACTGTCCCTGTCGCAGGGGGCCCGGCGGGGCGGCTGCAGGAGCTGCGGGAGCGCCAGCGGGGCTGTCCCTGTGTCCCTGTCTGTCCCTGTGTGTCCCTGTGTCCCTGTGTGTCCCTGTCTGTCCCTGTGTGTCCCTGTGTCCCTGTGTGTCCCTGTCTGTCCCTGACTGTCCCTGTGTGTCTCTGTGTGTCCCTGTGTCCCTGTGTGTCCCTGTGTGTGCCTGTGTGTCCCTGTCTGTCCCTGTGTGTCCTGTGTCCCTGTGTGTCCCTGTGTGTCCCTGTGTGTCCCTGTCTGTCCCTGACTGTCCCTGTCTGTCCCTGTGTGTCCCTGTGTCCCTGTGTGTCCCTGTCTGTCCCTGACTGTCCCTGTGTGTCTCTGTGTGTCCCTGTGTGTCCCTGTGTGTCCCTGTCTGTCCCTGTGTGTCCCTGTGTGTCCCTGTGTGTCCCTGTCTGTCCCTGTGTGTCCCTGTGTGTCCCTGTGTCCCTGGGTGTCCCTGTGTGTCCCTGTGTGTGTCCCTGTGTGTCCCTGTGTGTCCCTGTCCTGTCCCTGTCTGTCCCTGTGTGTCCCTTGTGTCCCTGTGTGTCCCTGTGTGTCCCTGTGTGTCCCTGTGTCCCTGTGTGTCCCTCTGTGTCCCTGACTGTCCCTGTGTGTCCCTGTGTGTCCCTGTGTGTCCCTGACTGTCGCTGTCGCAGGGCCCGGCGGGCGGCTGTAGGAGCTGCGGAGCGCGCCAGCGGGGCTGTCCCTGTGTGTCCCTGTCTGTCCCTGTCTGTCCCCTGTCTGTCCCTGTCCCTGACTGTCCCTGTCGCAGGGCCGGCGGGCGGCTGCAGGAGCTGCGGAGCGCCAGCGGGGCTGCGCCAGGCGCTGGGGCTGCGCCTGCGGGAGCTGCGGCGCCTCTGCCTGCAGGAGGCCGTGGAGTGACCCCGAGTGACCCCCAAAGTGACCCCTGAGTGACCCCTGTGTGACCCCGAGTGACCCCAAAATGACCCCTGAGTGACCCCTGTGTGACCCCTGAGTGACCCCAAAACCCTGACCCCTTTCTTGAATCACCCTGTGACCCTCAGCCACCCTGAATACCCTGAGTGACCCCCGAGTGACCCCAAAATGACCCTGCTGACCCCTGTGTGACCCCTGCTGACCCCTGTGTGACCCCTGCTGACCCCTGAGTGACCCCTGGGACCCCCAAAATGACCCCCTGCTGACCCCTGAGTGCCCCCTGCTGACCCCTGAGTGACCCCTGCTGACCGCTGCTGACCCCTGTGTGCCCCCTGCTGACCCCTGAGTGACCCCTGCTGGCCCCTGTGTGCCCCCTGCTGACCCCTGCTGACCCCTGCTGCCCCTTGCTGACCCCTGTGTGACCCCTGCTGACCCCTGTATGACCCCTGCTGACCCCTGTGTGCCCCCTGCTGACCCCTGCTGACCCCTGAGTGACCCCTGCTGACCCCTGTGTGACCCCTGCTGACCCCTGTGTGACCCCTGCTGACCCCTGCTGACCCCTGCTGACCCCTGGCAGGAGCTGACGGGCAAGCTGCCCCGAGTACCCTCTGGAGCCCCGGCGAGACCCCAGCCCCCGCCCGGCGCCGCCTGAAGCCCATGGACCCCCCGAGGTGGGTCTGGGGACGGGGGACAGAGAGGGACAGGGGGACATGAGGGGGTGGGGAGGTCACAGTGTCCTTCTGGGCTGGGGTGTGGCCGTCCCCAATGCCACCAGACCCCGTGGTGGTCCCCGCTCCTTGTGTGGCCCTGTGGTGTCCCCAAGGTGTCCCCAAAGTGTCCCCAAGGTGTCCCCAAGGTGTCCCCAAAGTGTCCCCAAGGTGTCCCCAAGGTGTCCCCATGGTGTCCCCAAAGTGTCCCCAAAGTGTCCCCAAGGTGTCCCCACGGTGTCCCCAAGGTGTCCCCACGGTGTCCCCGTGGTGTCCCCATACCCTTTGGTGACTCCAAGGTGTCCTCAAAATGTCCCCAAGGTGTCCCCAAAGTGTCCCCATGGTGTCCCCACGGTGTCCCCACACCCTGTGATGTCCCTGTGGTGGCCCCATGAGTGTCCCCGTGGTGTTTTCATACCCTATGGTGTCCCCAAGGTGTCCCCATGGTGTCCCCTGGTGTCCCTGTGTGTCCCCATCATGCCCTTGTGGTCTCCCTGTGGTGTCTCCACGGTGCCCCCTCCCTGTGGTGTCCCTGTGGTGTCCCATGGTGTCCCCATGGTGTCCCCTGTGCCCTGTGTGTCCCCTGTTGGCCCCTGTCCCCCACGGTGTCCCCACGTGTCCCCTGTCCCCACGGTGTCCCCCATGTCCCTGTGTGTCCCCAGCAGTGGCTCCCTGTACCCGCCGGTGGCTCCCGTCCCCCCGTGTGTCACTCGGGGACCCCGACGTCCTGCGGGTCCCCACACGCTCTGGTACGTCCCCAAGTGTCCCCAAGTGTCCCCAAGGTGTCCCCAAGGTGTCCCCAAGGTATCCCCACGGTGTCCCCTGGGCTCCAAGGTGTCCCCATACCCTGTGGTGTCCCCATGGTGTCCCCATGGTGTCCCTGTGTAGTGTCCCCACGGTGTCCCCTGGGCTCCAAGGTGTCCCCAAGGTGTCCCCAAGGTGTCCCCAAGGTGTCCCCATTTCCCCCTTCCCTTGTCCCCCATCCCCATTCCCAACTCCCCATTTTCCCCATTTCTCCCATTTTCACTGTTTCCCCATTCCCATTTCTCCCTTTCCCTGCATTTTCCCATTTTCCCATTTTCCCAGTTTCTCCATTTTCCCATTTCCCCATTTTTCCCATTTTTCCCGTTTCCCCATTTTCCCATTTTTCCCATTTTCCCCATTTTTCCCATTTTCTCCATTTCCCCATTTTCCCATTATCCCCATTTTCTCTATTTTCCCATTATCCCCATTTCCCATTTCCCCATTTTTCCCATTTTCCCATTTTTCCCATTTTCTCATTTTCTCCATTTTCCCATTTTCTCCATTTCCCCATTTTCCCATTTTCCCATTTTTCCATTTCTCTCATTTCTCCCAGTTTCCCCATTTCTCCCATGTACAGGTGCAGCTGCTGGGAGCACCCAGCCCTTTGCCATTACCTCATTTCTCCCCATTTTTCCGCATTTTCCCCCCATTTTCCTCATTTTCCCCACACTTCTCCCTATTTTCTCTCATTTTTCTCCTCATTTCTCCCCATTTTCCCATTTTTCCTGTATTTTCCCCCTCATGGTGTGCTGGGTGAAGCCCCAGGTGCAGGCCCCAGGTGCTGGATGCCACCCAGCCCTTTCCCATTTCCCCATTTCTCCCCATTTTTCCACGATTTATCCTAATTTTTTCCCCATTTCCCACATTTCTCTCAGTTTTATCCCATTTTATCCCATTTTCTCCCTCAGCTGTGCCGGGCGCGCTCAGGCCCAAGCCCAGGCCCAGGTGCAGGCCCAGGTGCTGCAGCTCACCCGGCCCTTTCCCATTTCCCCATTTTCCCCACATTTCTCTCAGTTTTATCCCATAATTTTCCCCCAGCTGTGCCAGGCGCGGCTCCAGGCCCAAGCCCAGGCCCAGGCGCAGGCCCAGGCCCAGGTGCAGGCCCAGGTGCTGGAGGCCGCCTGGCCCTTTCCCATTTCCCCCATTTCTCTCAGTTTTATCCCCATTTTCTCCCCATTTCTCTCAGTTTTATCCCATTTTCTCCCCAGCTGTGCCGGCGCGCTCCAGGCCCAGGCCCAGGCCCAGGCCCAGGCCCAGGCCCAGGTGCAGGCCCAGGTGCTGGAGGCCGCCTGGCCCTTTCCCATTTCCCCATTTCTCTCACTTTTATCCCATTTTCCCTACATTTTCTCTCATTTTTCCCCCATTTTCCCCAGCTGTGCCGGGCGCGCTCCAGGCCCCAGGCCCCAGGCCCAGGTGCAGGCCCAGGTGCTGGAGGCCGCCCGGCCCTTTCCCATTTCCCCATTTTCCCCACATTTCTCTCAATTTTATCCCCATAATTTTCCCCAGCTGTGCCGGGCGCGGCTCAGGCCCAAGCCCAGGCCCAGGTGCAGGCCCCAGATGCTGGAGGCCGCGGCGCCGTTTGGCCGCTGTGCGGGGTTGCCGCCCGAGCAGCGGCGCCGGCGGCAGCGGCTCCAGGCCGAGGCCGCGCAGAGGCCTGCGGCAGCTGCGGGCCCAGATCGGAGCCCCGGGCACGGTGAGGGCTGGGCTGGGGGCAGGAAAAGGGAAAGGTCTGGGGGACAGGAAAGGGGAAAAGGTCTGGGGGAAGGATATGGGGAAAGGGTATGAGGGGAAGGGTTTGGGGAAAAAGGGTCTGGGGGAAGGATATGGGGAAAAGGGTCTGGGGGAAGGGTTTGGGGAAAAAGGGTCTGGGGGAAGGATATGGGGAAAGAGTCTGGGGGAAAGGGTCTGGGGGAGAAAGGGTTTAGGGAGTTCTCAGGGTTGGGGGAAAGGGTCTGGGGGAAAAGGGGTCTGGGGGTTCTTGGATGTTTGGAAGAAAAGGGTCTGGAGGAAAAAGGGTCTGGAGGAAAAAGGGTCTGGGGGGAAAGGGTCTGGGGGAAAAGGTTTCTGGGGGTTCTCAAGGGTCTGGGGGGTTCTTGGATGTTTGGGAGAAAAAGGGTCTGGGGAAAAAGGGTCTGGGGAAAAGGGTCTGAGGAAAAAGGGTATGGGGAAAAGGGTCTGGGGGATAAAGGGGTTTGGGGAAAAGGGTCTGGAGGGCAAAAGGGTCTGGGGAAAAAGGGTCTGGGGAAAAAGGTTTCTGGGGAAAAAGGGTCTGGGGGTTCTTGGATGTTTTGGAAGAAAAGGGTCTGGGGGAAAGGGTCTGGGATAAAGGGTCTAGGGGAGAAAGGGTTTAGGGGAGAAAGGGTTTAGGGGTTCTCAGGGGTTTGGGGAAAGGGTCTGGGGGAAGAGGGTCTGGGGATAAAGGGGTCTGGGGGAAAAGGGTCTGGGGGTTCTTGGGAGTCTGGGGGTAAGGGTTTGGGGAAAAAGGGTATGGGGAAAAGGGTCTGGGGAAAACGGGTCTGGGGGAAAATGGGTCTGGGGGTTTTGGAGGTCTAGGGGTTCTTGGGGGTCTGGGGTGAAAAGGGTCTGGGGAAAAGGGTCTGGGGGAAAGGGTCTGGGGGAAAAGGGTCGAGGGGTTCTTGGGGATTTGGGGGAAAAAGGGTCTGGGGAAAAAAGAGTCTGGGGGTTCTTAGGGTTTGGGGAAAAAGAGTGTGGGGGTAAAAAGGGTCTGGGGAAGGATATGGGGAAAAGGGTCTGGGGGGAAAGGGTCTGGGGGCAAAAAGGGTCTGGGGATAAAGGGTCTGGGGAAAAGGGTCTGGGGGCAAAAGGGTCTGGGGGAAAGGGTCTGGGGGAAAAGGGTCTCGGGGAAAATGGGTCTGGGGTTTTGGAGGTCTAGGGGTTCTTGGGGGTCTGGGGTGAAAAGGGTCTGGGGGAAAAAGGGTCTGGGGAAAAGGGTCTGGGGGCAAAAGGGTCTGGGGGAAAAGGGTCTGAGGGAAAAAGGGTCTGGGGGAAAGGGTCTGGGGAAAAGGGTCGAGGGGTTCTTGGGGATTTGGGGAAAAAGGGTCTGGGGGAAAAAGAGTCTGGGGGTTCTTAGGGGTTTGGGGAAAAAGGGTCTGGGGGAAAGGGTCTGGGGAAAGGGTCTGGGGGAAAAGGGGTCTGGGGGCAAAAAGGGTCTAGAGGGGAAAAAGGTCTGGGGGAAAAGGGTCTGGGGGAAAAAGGGTCTGGGGGTTCTTGGGAGGTCTGGGGTCCCTTGGGGCCTGGGGGAAACGAGGTCTAGGGGTTCTCAGGGCTTTGATGGGTCCTCGGGGTTCCAGGGGGTCTGGGGGTGTTTGTGGGTCTGGGGGTTTTGGGGGTTTTGGGTTCTTTGGGGTTTTTGGGGTTTTGGGGGCAGTTTGGGGGTCCCAGCTCTGACCCCTCCCCGTGTGACCCCCAGATGAGAACGGCTCCCTGTGCGACCTGCCCCGCGCTGGAGAACGGTGAGGGGGCACCCCCTGGGGGGCTGGGGCTACCTGGGGACTACCTGAGCCCCTGGGGGCTGGCAGGCTACCTGGGGGGCTACCTGGGGGCTGGGGGCTACTTGGGGGCTACCTGAGCACCTGGGGGCTACCTGGGGGCTGGGGGCTACTTGGGGGACTACCTGAGCACCTGGGGGCTACCTGGATACCTGGGGGCTACCTGGGGGCTGGGGGCTACCTGAGCACCTGGGGGCTACCTGGGTACCTTGGGGGCTACCTTAGGGGCTAGGGGGCTACCTGAGCAGCTACCTGAGCACCTGGGGGCTACCTGGGCATTGGGGGCTACCTGGATACCCGTTGACCCTGGGGGCTACCTGGTTACCTGGGGGCTACCTGAGCACCTGGGGGCTACCTGGGCACCTGAGGGGCTACCTGGATACCTGTGCGTCTGGGGGGGCTACCTGGACACCTGGGGGGCTACCTGGGCACCTGGGAAGGTTCCTGAACACCTGTCTGATTCTGGGGGTGCTACCTGAGCACCTGGGGCGCTACCTGCCCCCAGGGTGCCCCTGACCCCCCGTGTCTCCCCTCCCCAGGAGCGCTGCCCCCAAGCCCCCGGGCCGCCCCTCCTCCGGGCGGGCTCCAGCAGCCCCGAGCGCCGGCCCTCCCCCGCCCTGGAGCCCCGAGGCGCCGCCAAGGCGCCGCAGCTCGCTGGCCAGCCCGCCAGGTGGGTGTGACAAAATAATTTATTCACCGAAAATATCCTTTATTTAACTGAAATATCCTTTAATTCCCCAAAATATCCTTTAATTCCCCAAAAACCAGCTCGCTGGCCAGCCCCGTCAGGTGGGTGTGCCAAATATCCTTTATTCACCTAAAATATCCCTTATTTAACTAAAATATCCTTTATTTACCTGAAACATCCTTTAATTCCCACAAAAATATCCTTTAATTCCCCAAAAATATCCTTTAATTCCCCAAAAACCGGCCGCTGGCCAGCCCCGCCAGGTGGGTGTGACAAAATAGCCTTTATTCACCGAAAATATTCTTTATTTAACTGAAATATCCTTTAATTCCCCCAAAAACATGCTTTAATTCCCTCAAAATATCGTTTAATTCTCCCCAAAAACCGGCTCGCTGGCCAGCCCGCCAGGTGGGTGTGACAAAATGTCCTTTATTGACCGAAAATATTCTTTATTCCCTTAAAATGTCCTTTATTTACCTGAAATATCCTTTAATTCTCCCCAAAAACCCCTTTATTCCCTTAAAATATCCTTTAATTCCCTAAAACCGGTCGCTGGCCAGCCCCGCCAGGTGGGTGTGACAAAATCCTTTATTCACCTAAAATATTCCTTATTTAACTAAAATATCCTTTATTTACCTGAAACATCCTTTAATTCCCCCAAAAATATCCTTTAATTCTCTTAAAATATCATTTATTCCCTCCAAAAACCCCTTTATTCACCTAAAATATCCTTTAATTCCCTAAAATAGCCTTTATTGCCTAAAACATCTTTTAATTCCCCCAAAAATATCCTTTATTCTTTTAAGATATCCTTTATTTCCCTAAAATATCTTTTAATTCCCTCAAAAACTCCTTTATTCCCTTTAAATATCATTTTATTTCCCCCAAAAAACCTTTATTTCCCTAAAAATCTTTTATCTCCCTCAAAAACTCCTTTATTCCCTTAAAATGTCCTTTATTTCCCCAAAAAACCCTTTATTTTCCCCCAAAAACCCCTTTATTCCCTTAAAATATCCTTTATCTCCCTAAATATCTTTTAATTCCCCCAAAAAACTCTTTTATTCCCCTTAAAATATGCTTTATTTTCTTAAAATATCCTTTATTTTGCTAAAATATGCTTTATTCCTGAAATATCCTTTAATTCCCCCAAAACCCCTTTATTCCCTTAAAATGTCATTTAATTCCCCCCAAAAACTCCTTTATTTCCCTAAAAAATCTTTTATTTCTCCCAAAAAAATCCTTTATTCTCTTAAAATATCCTTTAATTCTCCCCAAACCCCCTTTATTCCCTTAAATGTCCTTTAATTTCCCCAAAAAAACCCTTTATTCCCCTAAAATATCCTTTAATTCCCTAAAATAGCCTTTATTGCCTAAAACATCCTTTAATTCCCCCAAAATATCCTTTATTCCCTTAAAATATCTTTTATTTTGCTAAAATATCCTTTAATTCCTGAAGTATCCTTTAATTCCCCAAAAAACCCTTTATTCCCTTAAAATATCCTTTATTTCCCTAAAATATCTTTTAATTCCCCAAAACTCTATTCCCTTGAAATATCATTTATTTTCCCCCAAAATCCCTTTATTCCCTTAAAATACCCTTTAATTCCCCAAAAACCCTTTGTTTCCCTAAAAACTTTATTTCCCCCTAAAAAATCCTTTGTTCTCCTAAAATATCCTTTAATTCTCCCCAAAAACCCTTTTATTCCCTTAAATGTCCTTTAATTTTCCCCAAAACCCTTTATTCCCCTAAAATATCCTTTAATTCCCTAAAATAGCCTTTATTGCCTAAAACATCCTTTAATTCCCCAAATATCCTTTATTCCTTAAAATATCCTTTATTTTGCTAAAATATCCTTTAATTCCCTGAAGTATCCTTTAATTCCCCAAAAAACCCTTTATTCCCTTAAAATATCCTTTATTTCCCTAAAATATCTTTTAATTCCTCTCAAAAACTCCTTTATTCCCTTAAAATATCATTTATTTTCCCCAAAATCCCCCTTTTATTCCCCTAAAAATACCCTTTAATTCCCCAAAAAACCCTTTATTTCCCTAAAAATCTTTTATTTCCCCTAAAAAATCCTTTGTTCTCCTAAAATATCCTTTAATTCTCCCCAAAAAACCCTTTATTCCCTAAAATATTTTTTAATTCCCTCAAAACCCTTTATTCTATTAAAATATCCTTTATTTCCTGAAATATCCTTTAATTCCCTCAAAAAAACCCTTTATTCCCTTAAAATACCCTTTATTTCCCTAAAATATTCTTTAATTCCCACAAAAAAACCTTTTATTCTCCTAAAAAATTCTTTATTTCCCTAAAAGATGCTTTATTTCCCTAAAATATCCTTTTTCCCCCAAAAAACCCTTTTCTACTCTAAAAATCCTTTTATTTCCCTAAAAATCTTTTATTTCCTAAAAGATCATTTAATTCCCCCAAAAAACTCTTTGTTCTCCTAAAATTTTTTATTCCTCTAAAATATCCTTTATTTCCCTAAAATATTCTTTATTTACATAAAATATCCTTTAGTTCCCCCAAAAAAATCCTTTATTCCCCTAATTTTTTTTTTTATTTCTGTAAAATATCCATTAATTCCCTTAAAATATTCTTTATTTCCATAAAATATCTTTTATTTCCTTAAAATATCCTTTAATTCCCTAAAAATATCTTTTATTTCTCTAAAATATTTTTTATTTCCCCAAAAAAATCCTTTTATTTCCCTAAAAATCCTTTATTCTCCTGAAATATTTTTTGTTTCTCTAAAATATTCTTTATTTCACTAAAAGATTCTTTAATTCTCTGAAATATCCTTTAATTCCCCCAAAAAATCCTTTTATTCCCTTAAAAATCCTTTATTTCCCAAAATATCATTTATTTCCCCAAAAGTTCTGCTCTTCCCCAAAAATTCTCTGTATTTCCTTTAAAAACCCTTTATTCCCTAAAAAAATATTTTTGTTCCTAAAATATCTTTTATTCCCCTAAAAAATCGTTTTTATCCCCAAAAATCCCTTTTATATCCTAAAAACCCTTTTATCTACCTAAAAATCTTTTTAATCCCTCCAAAAATCCCAATTTCCTTCCCCAAAAATTTCAGTTTTCCCCCTAAAAATCCCTTTTGCCCCCAAAAATTTCAATTTTCCCCCAAAACATTCCCAATTTTCCCAAAAATCCCAATTTTCCCCCAAAAAATCCCTTTTCCCCCAAAAATCCCATTTCTCCAAAAAATCCCTTTTCCTTTCCCCAAAATCACATTTTCTTTTCCCCAAAAATCCCATTTCCCCTTAAACTCCCATTTTTCCCCAAATCCCATTTTCCCAAACTCCCATTTTTCCCAAAATTCCCTTTTTCCCCAAAATTCCCAATTTTTCCCCTAAATCCATTTTCCCCAATTCCCATTTATTTTCCCAAATCCCATTTTTCGTCAAAATCCCATTTTTCCCAAATTCCCATTTTTTCTCAAATCCCATTTTCCCCCAAATCCCATTTTCCCAAATCCCATTTTTTCCCAAATTCCCACTTTTCCCAAACCCCATTTCCCCAATCCCACTTTTCCCCAAAATCCCATTTTTCCCAAATCCCATTTTTCCCAAAAAATCCCATTTTTTCCCCAAAATTCCCATTTTTCCCAATTCCCATTTTCCCCAAATCCCATTTTTCCCAAAATCTCTTTTTTCTCTCAAAATCCCATTTTCCCCTAAATCCATTTTCCCCCAAAATACCCATTTTTTCCCAAATCCCATTTTTCCCCATTTTTTTCCCAAATCCCATTTTCCCCAAATCCCATTTCCCCCAATTCCCCATTTTCCCCAAATCCCATTTTTCCCAAATCTCTTTTTTTCTCTCAAAATCCTTTTCCCCTAAAATCCATTTTTCCCCCAAAATTCCCATTTATTTTTCCAAATCCCCATTTTTCCCCAAATCCCACTTTCCCCAAATCCCATTTTTTCCCCAAATCCCATTTTTCCTCAACATTCCCAATTTTTTCACCCTAAATCCATTTTTCCCAATTCTTTCTTTCCCAATATCCCATTTTTCCCCTAAATTCCTATTTTTCCCCAAAATTCCCATTTATTTTCCCCAAAATTCCCATTTATTTTTTGCCAAATCCCCACTTTTCCCCAAATCCCATTTCCCGAATTCCATTTTTCCCAAAATTCCCAATTTTTCCCCCTAAATCCATTTTTCCCCAAATCCCATTTATTTTCCCCAAATCCCATTTTCCCCCAATTCCCATTTTCCCAAATCCCATTTCCCAATTCCCATTTTCACAAAATTCCGTTTATTTTTCCCAAACCCATTTTTCCCAAAATTCCCGTTTATTTTCCCCAAATCCCATTTTCCCCAAATCCCATTTTCCCAAATCCCATTTTTCCCAAATCCATTTCTCCCCAAACCCATTTTTTCCCAAATTCCCATTTTTCCAAATTTTCCCCAAACCCCATTTTCCCAAATTCCCATTTTCCCAAATTCCCATTTTCCCCAATCCCATTTTCCCCAAATCCCATTTCCCCAAATCCCATTTTCACAAAATTCCGTTTATTTTCCCCAAATCCCATTTTTCCCAAACCCCATTTTCCCCCAACCCCATTTATTTCCCCAAATCCCATTTATTTTCCCAAATCCCATTTATTTCCCAATTGCCATTTATTTTCCCCAAACCCCATTTATTTCCCCAAACCCCATTTATTCCCCAACCCCATTTATTTTTCCCCAAATCCCATTACTCCAAATCCCATTTATTTCCCAAACCCCATTTATTCCCCAACCCCATTTATTCCCCAAATCCCATTTATTCCCCAAATTCCCATTTATTTCCCCAACCCCCATTTATTTTCCCAAATCCCATTTATTCCCCAAATTCCCATTTATTTCCCAAACCCCATTTATTTCCCAAACCCCATTTCCCAACCCCATTTATTCCCCAAATCCCCATTTATTCCCCAACCCCCATTTATTCCCCAAATCCCATTTATTTTCCCCAAATCCCATTTATTTCCCAAACCCCATTTCCCCAAATCCCGTTTATTTTCCCAAATCCCATTTATTTCCCAATTCCATTTATTTTCCCCAAACCCCATTTATTCCCAATCCCATTTATTCCCCAATCCCATTTATTCCCAAACCCCATTTATTCCCCAACCCCCATTTATTCCCCCAAACCCCCATTTATTCCCAATCCCATTTATTCCCCAATCCCATTTATTCCCCAAATCCCATTTATTCCCCAATCCCATTTATTCCCCAACCCCATTTATTCCCCAATCCCATTTATCCCCAAACCCCATTTATTCCCCAAATCCCATTTATTCCCAAACCCCATTTATTCCCCAAATCCCATTTATTCCCCCAAACCCCATTTATTCCCCAAATCCCATTTATTCCCCAAATTCCCATTTATTCCCAAACCCCATTTATTTCCCCAAACCCCATTTATTTCCCCAAACCCCATTTATTTCCCCAAATTCCATTACTCCAAACCCCATTTAGTCCCCAACCCCATTTATTCCCAATCCCATTTATTCCCAATCCCATTTATTCCCCAAACCCCATTTATTCCCAATCCCATTTATTTTCCCCAAATTCCCATTTATTCCCAACCCCATTTATTTTCCCCAATCCCATTTATTCCCCAACCCCATTTATTCCCAAATTCCCATTTATTCCCAATCCCATTTATTCCCAATCCCATTTATTCCCAATCCCATTTATCCCCAATCCCATTTATTCCCAATCCCATTTATTTCCCCAAACCCCATTTATTTATTCCCAATCCCATTTATTTTCCCCAATCCCATTTATTCCCCATCCCGCTTCGCTCCCGCCGCAGCCCCGCGCGCGCGCTGCCCCGCAGCGCCTCCACCTTCGAGGGCCGCAGCGTCCCGGCCACGCCCGTGCTGGGGCGGGGCCCGCGCGGCAGCGCCGCCGGCCGGTGAGCGGGTTTGGGGGATTTTAGGGGTTTGGGGAAGATTTGGGGGGTTTGGGGGGTTTGGGGGAGTTTGGGGAGTTTGGGGGAGTTCTGGGGGGTTTCGGGGAGATTTTGGGGAGTTTGGGGAGTTTGGGGTGGATTTCAGGAGGATTTTGGGGGAGTTCTGGGGGATTTTGGGGGATTTTGGGGGTTTGGGGGATTTGGTGGAATTTTGGGGGTTTGGGGAATTTCAGGGGATTTTGGGGGAGTTTGGGTGGATTTCAGGGGATTTTGGGGGAGTTCTAGGGGATTTGGGGGGATTTTAGGGGGATTTTGGGGAGGTCTGGGGAATTTCAGAGGGATTTTGGGGGATTTTAGGGTGTTCGGGGGATTTTGGGGGATTGGGGGATTTTGGGGAGTTTGAGGAGTTCTGGGCGGGGTTTGAGGAGATTTTGGGGGTTGGGGGGTTTGGGGGAGTTTGGGGGATTTGGGGGAGTTTGGGGAGTTTAGGGGATTTGGGGGAGTTTGGGGAGTTCAGAGAGTTCTGGGGTGGCTTTGGGGGAGATTTGGGAGTTCTGGGCGGGTTTGGGGGAGATTTTGGGGGTTTGGGGGGATTTTGAGGGGAGTTTGGGGGAGTTTGGGGTGGATTTCAGGAGGATTTTGGGGGAGTTTGGGGTGGATTTCAGGGGATTTTGGGGGAGTTCTGGGGGATTTGGGGGATTTTGGGGTGTTCGGGGGATTTTGGGGGGATTTGGGGGAGTTCTGGGGGTTTCAGGGGGATTTTGGGGGATGTTGGAGGGATTTTGAAGGGATTTTGGGGAGTTTGCGGGGATTTGAGGGGAGTTTGGGGGGATTTAGGGGATTATTTGGGGGGCTTTAGGGGATGTTGGAGGGGATTTTTGGGGATTTGGGGGATTTTGGGGGAGTTCTGGGGGGTTTGGGGGATTTTGGGGGAGTTTGGGGGAGTTCTGGGGCGGGGTTTGGGGGAGATTTTGGGGGTTTGGGGGATTTTGGGGGGTTTGGGGGATTTGGAGAGATTTGGGGGATTTCAGGGGGATTTTGGGGAGGTCTGGGGGAATTTCAGGGGATTTGGGGGGTTCGGGGGATTTTGGGGGATTTTGGGGGAGTTTGGGGGAGTTCTGGGGCGGGGTTCGGGGGAGATTTTGGGGGTTTGGGGGATTTAGGGGGATTGGGGCGGATTTCAGGGGATTTTGGGGAGTTTGTGGGGAGTTTTGGGGGATTTTGGGGGAGTTCTGGGGGGTTTCAGGGGGCTTTAGGGGGATGTTGGACGGGGATTTTTGGGAATTTGGGGGTGATTTGGGGGTCTAGAGGTGGATTCGGGGAAGTGTTGGGGGATGTTTTGGAGATTGGGGTGATTATTTGGGGGAATTTAGGGGGTTTGGGGGATGTTGGAGGAGATTTGGGGTGATTTTGGGGGTGGTCTAGAGGTGGATTTGGGGGAGTTTGGGGGATTCTGGGGGGCGATTTTGTGGGGTTTAGGGGGATTGTTTCGGGGACTTGGGGATGTTGGGGGATTTTGGAGGTCTAGAGGTGGATTAGGGGGTTTGGGGAGGATTTTGGGGGTGATTTGGGGTTTGTGGGGATTGGGGTGGATTTGGGGGATTTTGGGGGAATTTTGGGGAGAATTTGGGGGGTTGGGGGGATTTTGGGGGATTCTGGGGCCAGGAATTTTGGGGTGATTTTGGGGTTTGCGGAGATTGGGGGTGGATTTGGGGGTATTTTGGGGGATTGGGGATTTGGGGATTTGGGAGAGGTTTTGGAGGATTTTGGGGTTTGGGGGGATTTTCTGGGGATTTAGGGGATTATTTGGGGGCTTTAGGGATGTTGGAGGAGATTTTGGGGATTTGGGGGTGATTTTGGGTGATTTGGGCGATCTAGAAGTGGATTCGGGGGGTTTGGGGGAATTTTGGGGAGTTTGGGGGAATTTGGGGGGTTTGGGATGATTTTGGGGTGATTTGGGGATTATTTGGGGGTGATTTTAGGATGATTTGGGGGATTTTGGGGTGTTTTGGGATGATTTTGGGGTGATTTTAGGATGATTTGGGATGATTTTAGGATGATTTTGGGGTGTTTGGGGATGATTTTGGGGATTATTTCGGGGATTATTTTGGGGGTGGTTTTGGATGATCTGGGGTGTTTAGGGATATTTTGGGATGATTTTGGGGGTGATTTTGGGATGATTTTGGGGTGATTTTGGGATGATTTTGGGGTGATTTTGGGATGATTTTGGGGTGATTTTGGGATGATTTTGGGGTGATTTTGGGATGATTTTGGGATGATTTTGGGGGTGTTTTGGGATGATTTTGGGATGATTTTGGGGGTGATTTGGGGTGTTTGGGATTATTTTGGGGTGATTTTGGGGATGATTTTTGGGGTGTTTGGGGATGATTTTGGGATGATTTTGGGGTGGTTTTGGGATGATTTTGGGGTGTTTTTGGGGTGTTTTGGGCTCTGCCTGACTCAGGAGCAATTTCCGGTGCCGATATCACCATTGACATTTTGGGGGAGGGGAATTGGGAGGTCCATTCACCCCCAAATTTTAAACCCTCCCTCCCAAATTTTAACGCCCCCTCCCAAATTCCCCCCAGCCCCGAAGCCGCTGGGCTGCCCCCCGGCCCTGGTCCGGCAGCCAGGACTTCGCAGCTCGGGGACCCCGCCCCCTGCCCGCCGCCCCCCGGCGCCCCCCGCACCCGCCGCAGCAACAGCTCCGAGGCTTTGATCGACTGGGGAGGGGCGGTGGGGGACCCGCGGAGACCCCCCGGAGGCATCGCGGGCTCGGGGGGCTCCCGGCGGGGCGGGGGTCGCGCTGGTGGCGGCCGCGCCCCCTCCCCACTCGGCGGAGCAGCGGCGCAGCCAGAAGTGGCTGGCGCTGGAGGGGCTGCGGGACTGGTACCTGCGGCACACCGGGACCCCCAGCGCCCGGGCGGCGGCACCGGGACCCCCCGGCACCGGGACCCCCTCGGCCCGGCCCGGGCACGGCTGGGCGCCCCCGCGCCGCCGCGACCCCCCCAGCGCTGCCGCACTCGCTGAGCTACGCTGGGGCTCTGGCGCCCAGGTACGGGCGGGGGCGCCGCGGGGACCCCGCTGGGACTGGGGGGTTCGGGGGTCTGACCCCAAACACCGCTGATTTGGGGGGTTCGGGCGGTCTGACCCCGCCCCCGCTGATTTGGGGGGTTTGGGGGTCTGACCCCAAACACCGCTGATTTAGGGGTGGAATTGGGATTTGGGAGGGTCTGACCCCGCCCCCGCTGATTTGGGGGGTCTGACTCCGCCCCCCGCTGATTTGGGGGATTTGGGGGTCTGACCCCGCCCCCGCTGATTTGGGGAGGGGTTTGGGGGTCTGACCCCGCCCCCGCTGATTTAGGGGGTGGAATTGGGATTTGGGAGGGTCTGACCCCGCCCCGCTGATTTGGGGGGTCTGACCCCGCCCCCGATGATTTGGGGAGGGGTTTGGGGTCTGACCCCGCCCCCGATGATTTGGGAGGGTTTGGGGTCTGACCCCAGCTCCGCTGATTTAGGGGTAGAATTGGGATTTGGGAGGGTCTGACCCCGCCCCCGCTGATTTTGGGGGGTCTGTTACCCCGTGGAATGTGCCGTGGGGAGGGGGACTCTCATTTTGGGGATTCCCCCCCTCCGATCGATCCCCCCTCTGATCATTGGGAATGTCGCTGGATGAGTGGGGACCCCCCATTTTGGGGACCCCTCTTAATTTGGGGAACCCCATTTTGGGGATCCCTCATTTTGCGGATCCCCTCCCGTTTTAGGAATCCGCCCCATTTTTGGGGACCCTCCCCATTTTGGGAAACTCCCCCCGGGTGTTGAGGACCCCCCCTCTGGTTATTTGGAATCTCAATGGATGAGTTGAGACCCCCCCCCCAATTTTTGGGGACCCCTATATCTGAATGTCCCTCCCCCCCAATTTTGGGACCCCCCCCATGAGGAACCACCGTGTCCGAATGTTCCCCTCCCCTCATTTTGGGGACCCCCAATTTTGGGGGACCCCCCATGTTCTGCATGTCCCCTCCCAATTTTGAGGACCCCCCCAATCCATGGGTACCCCCATGTCCCCCCCAATTTGGGCCCCCCGTCCTTCAAGGGAGCCCCAAAATGTCCCTCCAAATCAGGGATTCCCTCCCCCCAAAATTTGGGGTCCCTCTCCCATTCCCCCCCCAATTTTGGGGTCCCCCTCCCCTTTCGGGGGTCTCTCCCCTCCCTCTTTTTTTCCTCTTTTCTCCGCTCCGGGCTCGGGTTGGGGGTCCCGGGGGGCGGGGTGACAGAATTTGGGGCGGGGGATCATTTTGGGGGCCTAACGCTTCTTTTCTCTTTCTCTCCTTTTCTGTTTTTCTGTTGATTTTTCTCTTTTCTTTCATTTTCTCTTTTCTTTCATTTTCTCTTTTTTCCCTTTTTTTCCTTTTTTTCTCCCCTCCCCCAAACCCCCCCAACCCCCCCCAGGGCCTCCGGGGACACCCCCGGGGCTACCCCCTCCCCCCCTGGACCCGCAGCCCCCGGGACCCTCGTGTGACCCCGACCCCACCCTGCCCGCGGGGGGTCCCCACGTTTATTTTGGGGGGGGGAGGGAAGGGGGAGGGGTCCCTAAATCCCGGCCCCCTCGGCCGCTCCTGGCGAGTGGCCGATTTTGGGGGCTCCCGTCGCTCGCCCCCCTCGGGGTTTGGGGGCTTTGGGGGGTCGGGGGTTCAATACAGGGACCTGCTGCCACCACCGGCTCCGCCTCTTTTTGGGGGGACACCGCGGTTTGGGGGTTCCAAAACTGCAGAATTTTGGGGACCCCTACTATAAAATGGGGGGCCCAAACGGTTCCTATACAATTGGGAGAGTCTTGGGGGTCTCATATAATTTGGGAGGGGTCTTTGGGGCCCCTAAATAATTTTGGGGGGCTCTGAGGCTCTTAAATAATTTGTGGGGCCTCTATATAAATTAGGGGGTTCCATATTGCTGCTGTACAGTTTGGGGGGTCCTTGGCACCCCGAAATAATTGAGGGTGGGGTCCTTAACACCCTAAAATAATTTTGGGGGCGGTCCACGGGACCTTAAATAATTTGAGGGGTGTCTGAGGGGGTCCTGGATAATTTGGGGGGGAGTCTGGGGACCTCCATTTTGGGAATCCTCCCCGTTTTGGGGACCCTCTTAATTTGGGGAACCCCCATTTTGGAGACCCCTCATTTTGGGGATCCCCCTCCCGTTTTAGGAATCCGCCCCATTTTGGGGACCCTCCCATTTTGGGAACCTCCCCCGGGCTGTTGGAGGACCCCCCTCTGGTTATTTGGAATGTCAATGGATGAGTGGGAGACCCCCCCAATTTTGGGGACCCCTGTATCTGAATGGGAGCCCCCAATAGTAGAGTTATCAAGCCACGCCCACTTCGGTGAAGCCACGCCCCCAAAGCAATGAGACCACGCCCACTCAATCAGAGCAATGTTAGACCCGCCCCCAACGAGACCACGCCCTTTACATAAGCCCCGCCCCTGGCCCCACATCTCCCCAGCGGCGCGCGTGGCCAATCAGCGGCCGGCGCGGGCGGGCGGGGCGCGCCGCCATTGGCCGCCCTCGGCACGGCGCGTCCCCATTGGCTGCGGGGGCGGCGCGGGGGCGGAGCCGGGAGCGGCGCGCGGCGGGCGCGAGAGCGGCGGCCGCGGGAGAGCGGCTGAGGTGAGCGGGGCTCGGAGGTGAACCGGGCCGGGCTGGGGTTCAGCGGCCGCTGAGGGGAGCAGGGGAGGAGGGAGGAAGGGCTCGGCGCGGTGCCGGAGCCGGGGGAGCCGCGCTGTGTGCGGGGCGCGGCCCCGCGCGGCGCCGCTCGCTGTTCTCCGTTCGGGCCTCGCCGCGGAGCCGGGGCAGCCGCGCTGCGTGCGGGGCGCGGCGCCGCCCGCTGCTCCCTGCGCCGCTCATTTCCGCTCTCCCCTCAGGAGGGCGGCGGCGCTGTTGCCATGGAGACGAGCGCGCACCCCTATTGGCCGCGCGCGCTGGCGTTGCCGGGTTACGTGGCGGGCGCGCGGCCCGGCTGGCAGTGCGCAGGCGCGGTGGCGGCGGCGGCGGCGGCGCTGCTGGCGCTGGGCTGGGCCCTGGGCGGGGCCGGGGGCGGGGCCAGGGGCGGGGCCAAGCGCAGCCCGCCCGGCGGCTGGTGCTGGGCTGGTTCCTGCTCTGCAGCGGCATCCATGGCGTCCTGGAAGGGTACTTCAGCCTCCGGCACCGGCAGCTGCCCGCCGACACCGGGCTGCTGGCCGACGTCTGTGAGCACCGCCGGGGCGAGCGGAGGGGTTGGGGTCGCTGGGGTGGGAGCTGGGTTGTGCGGGGGGGTTTGGGAGGGGTCCTCAGGGTGTGCAGTGGGTGCTGGAGGGGCACTGGGTGCGTGGGGAGGGGGCTCCTGGGACGTCGGGGGCTCGGAAGGTTCCCTGGCCTTGTGGGGAGGGGTCTCTGGGGCGTCTGTGGGTTCCCTGGACGTGTGGGGAAGGGTCTCAGGGGCATTTGTGGGTTCCTTGGACGTGTGGGGAGGGGTCTCTGGGGCATTTTGTGGGTTCTCTGGACATGTGGGAGGGGTCCCCAAGGGCAGCAGGGGCACGGGAGACTTGAGGAGGGGTCTCTGGGGCATTTGGGGGTTCCCTGGGACATTGAGGGGCTCGGAAGGTTCCCTGGCCTTGTGGGGAGGGGTCCCCGAGGGCAGCTGGGGGCACTGGGGGGGCACTGGATCCGTGGGAGGGGTCCCTGGGCATGTGGGGAGGGGGACCCGGGGGTCCTGAGAGCAGGGTCACCTGTCCCCCTCACCCCCTCACCTGGTGCCCCCTCCCCACATTCCCAGGGAAGGAGTACGCCAAGGCCGACAGCCGCTACATGACGTGAGTTGGGGGTGGGCAGGGGGAGCCCCGTGGCCCCCGGGTGTCCCCTCAGGGTGACCCCTCAGGGTGACCCCTCAGGGTGTCCCCTCGGCCCTTGCAGGAGCGATGACTTCACGGTTGCCATGGAGACGGTGACAGCCTGGGCCTGGGGTCCCCTCAGCTTCCTCACCTTCCTGGCCCTGCTCCGGCACCACCCGGCGCGACACGTCCTGCAGCTCATCGTGTCCCTCGGTGTGGCCCTGGCCCCTGTGTCCCCAGTGTCCCCTTTCCCCTGTGTCCCCATTCCCCTGTGTCCTGTGCCCCAGTGTCCCCACTCCCCTGTCCCCAGTGTCCCCAGTGTCCCCAGTGTCCCATTCCTGTCCCCTGTGTCCCCATTCCTGCCCCTGTGTCCCCAGTGTCCCCAGTGTCCCCATTCCCTGTGTCCCCATTCCCGTCCCCTGTGTCCCCATTCCCCTGTCCCTGTGTCCCCAGTGTCCCCATTCCCCTGACCCCTGTGTCCCCAGTGTCCCCATTCCCTGTCCCCTGTGTCCCCAGCCCTGTGCCACCCACCCCCAGTGTCCCCATCCCCACCCACTCCTGATGTCCCCAACCCTCTGTCCCCATCTCCATCTTCCCCACATCCCTGCTGTCCCCATCCCCCTTCAGTGGTGTCCCCATCCCTGTCCACATCTGTCCCTGCTGTCCCCATCCCCTTCCCCAGGGCTGCCCCTCATCCCAACCCCCCCAGGGAGACAACTGAGGGTGTCCCCAGTGCCACTCCTGATGTGTCCCCCTGTCCCCTGCCAGCCCTAGAAGTGTCACCTCTGAGTCCCCCTGCCCAGAGTGTCCCCAGTGCCACCCTGACCCATCCCTTGTCCCCTCCCGGCCCCAGCAGTGCCACCCCCGTGTCCCCAGTGCCACCCTGACATGTCCCCTGTCCCTCCCAGCCCCATCAGTGCCACTCCCCCATGTCCCCGTGCCCAGGGTGTCCTCAGTGCCACTCCTGACCTGCTGCTTGTCCCCTCCCAGTCCCACAGGTGCCACCCCCCGTGTCCCCAGTGCCACCCTGACCCATCCCCTGTCCTCCTGCCAGCCCCAGCAGGTGCCACCCCCCATGTCCCCAGTGCCACCCTGACCCATCCCCTTGTCCCCTCCCGGCCCCAGCAGTGCCACCTCCCCATGTCCCCAGTGCCACCCCTGACCCATCCCCTGTCCTCCTGCCAGCCCTAGACAGTGCCACCTCCGTGTCCCCAGTGCCACCCTGACTTGTCCCCTGTCCCTCCCAGCCCTAGAGGTGCCACCTCCCGTGTCCCCCAGTGCCACCCTGACCATCCCCTGTCCCCTGCCAGCCCCAGCAGTGCCACCCCCGTGTCCCCAGTGCCACTCTGACCCATCCCTTGTCCCTCCAGGCCCCAGCAGTGCCACCTCCCGTGTCCCCAGTGCCACCCTGACGTGTTCCCTGTCCCTCCCAGCCCCAGGCAGTGCCACCCCCCATGTCCCCAGTGCCACCCTGACGTGTCCCCTGTCCCTCCAGGCCAGCTCTACGGGACGTTCTGTACTTCGCCACCGAGGGCCTGGCGGGCTGGACGCACAGCGACCCCCGCCCCCTTTACTTCTGGGTGTACTTCGTGGGGCTCAGCGGGCTGTGGCTGCTGGTGCCCGGCCTGCTGCTGCTCGACGCCTGCCAGCAGCTGGCCACGGCCCAGCGCGGCCACGACCGGCCCCGCCACAAATCCCACTGAGCCCCCGGGACCCCCAGCGCGCAGGGAGAGCGGCTGGAGCCCCCCCTGCTCCGGGATCGGGGGTCCCTGGAGGTCCCCCCTCGTTCTCGGGGGTCTCACCCTCGTTTTTGGGGGTGCGCGGTGGGAACGTGCCTCGATTGGGGGTCGGGGTGGGTGTTAATAAAGGAGCTGGAAGTGGAGCTGAGGGTCTGGTTTTGGGGGGTCCTGGAGGTTTCTGGGGGGTCAGGGGTGAGTTTTAATAAAAAAGCTGGAAATGGAGCTGGGGGTCTGGTTTTGGGGGAGTCAGGGGTGGGTTTTAGTAAAGGAGGCAGAAATGGAGCTGAGGGTCTGTTTTGGGGGTCCTGGGGATTTTGGGGGGTCAGGGGTGGGTGTTAATAAAGGAGTCAGAAATGGGGTTGAGGGTCTGTTTTTGGGGGAGTCCTGGGGGGAGTCAGGGGTGGGTTTTAATAAAGGAGTCAGAAATGGGGTTGAGGGTCTGTTTTGGGGGTCCTGAGGTTTTTTGGGGAAGGTCAGGAGTGGGTTTTAATAAAGGAGCTGGGAATGGAGTTGAGAGTCTGGTTTTAGAGGGTCAGGGGTGAGTTTTTAATAAAGGAGGCAGAAATGGAGCTGAGGGTCTGTTTTTGGGCGGGTTTTGGGGGTGTCTCAGGGGTGGATTTTAATAAAGGAGCTGGAAATGGAGCTGGGGGTCTGTTTTTGGGGGTCCTGAGGTTTTTGGCGGAAGGTCAGGAGTGGGTTTTTAAAAGGAGCTGAGAATGGAGCTGAGGGTCAGGTTTTGGAGGGTCAGGGGTGGATTTTAATAAAGGAGACAGAAAAGAAGCTGAGGGTCTGTTTTTGGGGGTCCTGGGGTTTTTGGGAAGGTCAGGAGTGGGTTTTAATAAAGGAGCTGAGAATGGATTTGAGAGTCTGGTTTTGGAGGGTCAGGGGTGAGTTTTTAACAAAGGAGGCAGAAATGGAGCTGGGGGTCTGGTTTTGGGTGGCTTTAGGGAGGTCAGGGGTGAGTTTTAATAAATTAGTCAGAAATGGAGATGAGGGTCGGTTTTGGGGGGTTTTGGGGGGTTAGAGCACGTGGGAGGGAGGGGAAAGGGGCGGGGTTTGCGGGAGATTGACAGCCCTGCAGGTTTATGGGGGCGTGGTTTCTCACCTGGCCCCGCCCCTCCGCCTCTGACCAATGCGAAATTAGGTCGCTGGCTGCAGCCAATCAGAGGGTGATGTGGGCGGGGTTAAAGCTCGCGCCAATCAGCGCTCGGCGTCTCCTGAGTGACGTGCCGCCAGCCAATCAGCACGCGCGTTTACCTTGAGCCGCTCCTCCCCCTGCGTTTAACCGGCACCTCCACCAACCAATCAGCTCTCCCTCTCCTCACCACCCGCCTCCAAAACCAACCAATCACCGCCCTCCATCCGCGCCTCGCCCAATCACCGCGCACTCCCGCCATCACCATGGCGACGCCCGTCCCGCCTTCCCACGGCGGAGGCGGGGTTTCACAGGCGGGACTTCCGTGCGCCCTCTCCGCCAATGGCGGCGCGGCGCGGCGGGCGCTGGCCAATGGCGCGGCGCGCTGCGGGCGAGGCGGAAGCGCGCGCGGGGTCGGAGGTCGCGGCTGTTGATGTTGACACGGCCCCGGCGGCCGCAGCGCCCGCGGCCCCTCAGCGCCGGGGGGCCCGAGCTCCGAGCGCCGTCCCGCGGCCCCCCCGCGAGCCCCCGGCAGCGCCGCGACCCCCGCGGCCCGTCCCGCGGCGCCCCCGCCCCGCAGCGCCCCGCCGCGAGCCCCCGCTTCCCCCCATGCGCGCCCCGCCATGACGATCCTCCCGAAGAAGAAGCCGGTCCCGGCGCCCGACGGTGACGCGGATTCGGGCCCGGACGCGGGGCCCGAGCGCGGCGCGGACGCGGGGCCCGAGCGCGGCGCCGGCGGCGTCGGCGAGCCCGGCGGGCCCGGCGTGGGGGGGCCGCGGCCCGCGCCTCGCCGCCGCCGCCGCTGCGGGGCTGGGCCGGGCTGCCCGGCGCCGCCGGCTCTCCCCTCCCGCGGGGCCCGGCGGCCCTGGCAGCGGCGGCCCCGGCTCGGCGGACGGGCCCGCGGCGCTGCTGGGGCTGGAGGCGGCGGCGCTGGGGCTGCCCGAGCCGCGCGGGCCCGGCTGCGGCGGCGGCGGCGGCGGCGGCCCCGGGCACAGCAAGCGGCGGCGGCGCGGCGGGGCCGGGCCCAGCGCGGGCGCGGCGGGCGCGGGCCCCGGCGGCATCGGGCTGCCCTTGGGGCTGGGCCCCGGCTGCGGCAGCCCCGGGCCCGACGAGGCGGGCGGCGGCTACAACAGCGAGGACGAGTACGAGGCGGGGCGGGTGGAGATGGACCCGGCCACGGCCGAGCAGGTGCGGGGCACGGGGACACCGGGGGCACACCGGGGACACACCGGGACAAAGGGCGCTGCCGGGCTTCGGGCTCCCAGCGTTCCCCGGTTCTCGCCCCCGTTCTCGCCCGTTCTCGCCCCGTTCTCCCGCTGTTTGTCCCCAAGTTTTCTCTTTGTGACACTCCCCTCCCCCGTTTTGGGCTCCCTCCTTCTCCTTGTCCCCCGATTTTTCCTGGATCCCCCCAGGATTCCCCGTTGTCCCCATCCTTGTCCCCATTTCTTGGCACCCCCAGAGTTCCCCGTCCCCCATTTTTAGCCCCCCAAAGGGATTCCCGCGGGGATCCCCCTTTCCCCGCTGCCTGGGACCCCTGAACCCCCTTTATCCACCCCCCATGTCCCCTTTTGTTCCTCTGTGTCCCCCAAATGTCCCTCAGCTCCCCACACCTCGTGTCCTCTCTCACTGACTCAGAGACCCTAGGATCCCTCAAATTCTCTTCCAGGACCCCCAAACCCTCCCTTGTCCCCCTCCCTGCACCCTCCATCCCCTTTCCCCATTCTGTGACCCCACCTGCCTCCGTGGATCCCTGCTCCACACCTCGTGCCCCCTCAATGACCCGAGGGTCCCCTGAAGGATCCCCTCAACCCCCCAAGTTTGCTCCAGGACCCCCAAATTCTCTCCAGGACTCCCCAAACCCCTCTTTTTTCTCTCCTCCCCCATCCCCTTTCCCCACTCTGTGACCCCAACCCCTGCTCCCCCGTGGGTCCCTGTGCTCCCCACACTTTTGTGCCCCCCAATGACCTAAGGGTCTCCTGAAGGACCCCCAGGACCCCCAAACCCTCCTGGTCCCTCCTCCTGCACCCTCCCCTTCTCTTTTCCCCCACTCTGTGACCCCAACCCCTCATCCCCCGTGGGTCCCTGTGCTCCCACACCTCGTGTCCCCCTCAATGACCCTAGGGTCCTCTGAATGACCCCCAAATCCCTCCAGGACCCCCAAAACCTCTCTTGTCCCCCTCCTGCACTCTCCCATTCCTCTTTCCCCTGTGACCCCAGCCCTGCTCTCCCGAGGGTCCCTGTGCTCCCACACCTCGTGCCCCCACAAATGACCCAAGGGTCCCCTGAAGGACCCCCCAGGACCCCCAAACCCTCCCTTAGTGTCTCCTCCTGCGCCCTCCCCTTCTCTTTCCCCCTCTGTGACCCCAACCCCTCATCCCCGTGGGTCCCTGTGCTCCCCACAAGGACCTAGGGACCCCAACGCCTCCAGAGTTCCCTCCAGGACCCCAAATCCCTCCAAGACCCCCAAACCCTCCCTTATCCCCCTCCTGCACCCTCCCTGTCCCTTTCCCCCGTGGCCTCAGCCCTGCTCCCCAGGGTGCCCTGCCCCGTGCCCCCACAAATGACCCTAGGGTCCCTGAAGGATCCTCAAGCCCCAGGATCCCCAGCCCTCCAGGACCCCCAAACCCTCCCTTGTCCCCCTCCTGCACCTCCCCCTTCTCTTTTCCCCCTCTGTGACCCCAACCCCTCATCCTCTGTGGGGTCTCTGTGCTCCCAGCCCCGTGCCCCCCTACTCAATGACCCGAGGGACCCCCAGGCCCCTCAAGTTCCCTCCAGGACCCCCCAAATCCTCCAAGACCCCCAAACCCTCCCTTGTCCCCCCTCCTGCACCCTCCCGTCCCTTTCCCCCTTTGTGACCCCAGCCCTGCTCCCCGAGGGTCCCTGTGCTCCCAGCCCTCGTGCCCCCTCAATCACCCAAGGATCCCTGAAGGACCCCCCAGGACCCCCCAAACCCTCCCTTGTCCCCCTCCTGCACTCTCCCCATTCTCTTTTCCCCCTCTGTGACCCCATCCTCTCATCCCCCGTGGGTCCTGTGCTCCCAGCACCTTGTGCCCCCCAAATGACCTGAGGGTCCCCTGAGGACCCCCAAACCCTCCTTGTCCCCTCCTGCACCTCCCCATCCCTTTCCCCCTGTGGCCCCAGCCCTGCTCCCCAGGGTGCCCCCAGCCCCGTGCCCCCACAAGTGACCCTAGGATCCCTTGAAGGACCTCCCAGGACCCCCAAACCCTCCCTTGTCCCCCTCCTGCACCCTCCCCATCCCTGTCCCCCCGTGGCCCCAGCCCCTGCTCCCCGTGGGTCCCTGTGCTCCCACACCCCGTGCCCCCCACAAATCGACCCAAGGATCCCTGAAGGACCCTCCAGGACCCCCAAACCTTCCCTTGTCCCCTCCTGCACCCTTCCTGTCCCTTCCCCGTGGCTAGCCTGCCCCAGGTGCTCCCAGCCCGTGCCCCCACAATGACCCAAGGATCCCTGAAGGACCCTCCAGGACCCCCAAACCCTCCCTTGTCCCCTCCTGCACCCTCCCCGTCCCCTTTCCCCTGTGACCCCAGCCCTGCTCCCCCAGGGTGCCCCAGCCCGTGCCCCCACAAATGACCCTAGGATCCCTTGAAGGACCTCCCAGGACCCCCAAACCCTCCTTGTCCCCCTCCTGCACCCTCCCATCCTTTCCCCCGTGGCCCCAGCCCTGCTCCCAGGGTGCCCCTAGCCCCGTGCCCCTCAATGACCTGAGGGTCCCCTGAAGGACCCCCCAAACCTCTCCCTTGTCCCCACTCCTGCCCAGCCTGCCCCGGGTGCTCCCCGCCCGTGCCCCCACAAATGACCCAAGGATCCCTTGAAGGACCTCCCAGGACCCCCAAACCCTCCCTTGTCCCCTCCTGCACCCTCCCGTCCCTTTCCCCTGTGACCCCAGCCCTGCTCCCCAGGGTGCCCCCAGCCCCGTGCCCCCTCAAATGACCCTAGGATCCCTTGAAGGACCCCTCCCCAGGACCCCCCAAACCCTCCCTTGTCCCTCCTCCTGCACCCTCCCATCCCTTTCCCCCGTGGCCCCAGCCCTGCTCCCCAGGGTGCCCCCAGCCCGTGCCCCCTCAAATCACCCTGAGGGTCCCTTGAAGGACCTCCCCAAACCCTCCCTTGTCCCCACTCCTGCCCCAGCCCTGCCCCCAGGGTGCCCCCGCCCGTGCCCCCGAGCCCGGCGTGTCTCCAGCAGGAGCACCGGTTCGAGAAGGCGCTGCGGAGAAGAAAGGATTCATCATCAAGCGCATGAAGGAGGACGGGGCCTGCCTGTTCCGGGCCGTGGGTGAGCCCAGAACCCCCAAATCCTCCCCAGAAACAGCCCCAGAGCTCCTGAGGGGCCGCCCCCCCCTCCTGGTGTCACCTCTGTGTCCCCTTGTGTCCCCTCCCGCAGCTGATCAGGTGTACGGAGACCAGGACATGCACGAGGTGGTGCGGAAACACTGCATGGATTACCTGGTGAGGCACTGGGATGGACTGGGAGGGCACTGGGATGGACTGGGAGGGCACTGGGATGGACTGGGGAGGCACTGGAGGCACTGGGAGGGGATTGGAGCAGTGTAAGATGTCCTGGGAGCCACTGGAGAGTGACTGGAAAGAGTCTGGGGTGCTCAGGGAAGTGTTGGGGGCACTGGGACGGACTGGGAGGGCACTGGGACGGACTGGGAGGGCACTGGGATGGACTGGGAGGCACTGGGAGGGACTGGGAGGGGATTGGACGGTGTAAGATGTACTGGGAGCCACTGGAGAGTGACTGGAAAGAGCCTGGGGTGCTCAGGGAGTGTTCAGGGACACTGGGATGGACTGGGAGGCACTGGGATGGACTGGGAGGTCACTGGGGGGCACTGGGAGGGCGCTGGGATGGACTGGGAGGACACTGGGATGGACTGGGAGGGTGCTCAGAACGCTGGGGGGACCAGGCTGCTGTTCCCTGCCACCTCCCCCAGTGTCCCCAGGGCTCTCCCAGTGTCCCCCACTCCTGTCCCCAGAGTCTCCCGGTGTTCCCAGTTCTCTCCCGGTGTTCCCAGTACTCTCCCAGTGTTCCCAGTGTCCTTGTGCTCCTGTGTCTCTCACTACCCAGGGACTCCTGTGAGGTCCCCAGTGTCCCCAGTGTCCCCCACTCCTGTCCCCAGTGGTCTCCCAGTGTCCCCCACTGCTGTCCCCATTGTCCCCAGTGCTCTCCCAGTGTTGCCAGTGTCCCCCACTCCCATGTCCCCTCCCCACCGTGTCCCCTCCATGCCCCCTCGTGTCCCCAGTGCTCTGTCAGTGTCCCAGTGCTCTCTCCAGTGCTCTCTCAGTGCTCTCTCAGTGCTCTCTCAGGTGCTCTCTCAGTGCTCTCTCAGTGCCTCTCAGTGCTCTCTCAGTGCTCTCCCAGTGTCCCCAGTGCTCTCTCAGTGCTCTCTCAGTGCTCTCCCAGTGTCCCCAGTGCTCTCTCAGTGCTCTCCCAGTGTCCCCAGTGCTCTCCCAGTGTCCCCAGTGCCTCTCAGTGCTCTCTCAGTGCTCTCTCAGTGCTCTCTCAGTGCTCTCTCAGTGCTCTCTCAGTGCTCTCTCAGTGCTCTCTCAGTGCTCTCCCAGTGTCCCCAGTGCTCTCTCAGTGCTCTCTCAGTGCTCTCCCAGTGTCCCCAGTGCTCTCTCAGTGCTCTCCCAGTGTCCCCAGTGCTCTCCCAGTGTCCCCAGTGCTCTCTCGGTGCTCTCCCAGTGTCCCCAGTGTCTCCAGTGCTCTCTCAGTGTCCCCAGTCCTGTCCCCAGTGCTCTCTCAGTGCTCTCTCAGTGCTCTCTCAGTGTCCCCAGTGCTCTCTCAGTGCTCTCCCAGTTCTCTCCCAGTGCCTCCAGTGTCCCAGTGCTCTCTCAGTGCTCTCTCAGTGCTCTCTCAGTGCCTCTCAGTGCTCTCTCAGTGCTCTCTCAGTGTCTCCCAGTGCTCTCCCAGTGCTCCCCAGTGCTCTCCCAGTGTTCCCCACTGCTGTCTCCAGTATCCCCAGTGTCCCCAGTGCTCTCTCAGTGCCCCCTGTCCCCAGATGAAGAACGCCGATTATTTCTCCAACTACGTCACCGAGGATTTCACCACCTACATCAACCGCAAGCGCAAGAGCACCTGCCACGGGAACCACATCGAGATGCAGGCCATGGCCGAGATGTACAACCGGCCCGTGGAGGTCTACCAGTATGGCACTGGTGCGTGGGGCGGGCTGGGAGGGGAGAGGGCACTGGGAGTGATGGGGAGGGGCACTGGGGACTGGGAGTGATGGGGAGGGGCTGCTGGGCACTGGGAGTGATGGGGAGGGGAGGGGCTCCTGGGCACTGGGAGTGATGGGAGGGGGCTGCTGGGCACTGGGAGTGATGGGGAGGGGCTACTGGGCACTGGGGGTGATGGGGAGGGGCACTGGGAGCTGGGGTGATGGGAGGGGGAACTGGGAGTGATGGGGAGGGGGCTGCTGGTAGCTGGGAGTGATGGGGAGGGGGCTACTGGGCACTGGGAGTGATGGGGAGGGGGCTACTGGGCACTGGGGGTGATGGGGAGGGGCTCCTGGGCACTGGGGAGTGATGGGGAGGGGCTCCTGGGCACTGGGGGTTAATGGGGAGGGGGCTCCTGGGCACTGGGGTGATGGGGAGGGGGCTGCTGGGGCACTGGGAGGGGAGCTTCTGGGAACTGAGAGTGATGGGAAGGGGGCTACTGGCACTGGGGAGTGATGGGGAGGGGCTACTGGGCACTGGGAGTGATGGGGAGGGGGCTACTGGGCACTGGGAGTGATGGGGAGGGGCTACTGGGCACTGGGGGTGGTGGGGAGGGGCTACTTGGCACTGGGAGTGATGGGAGGGGCTACTGGGCACTGGGAGTGATGGGGAGGGGGCTACTGGGCACTGGGGGTGATGGGGAGGGGGCTACTGGGCACTGGGAGTGATGGGAGGGGCTACTGGGCACTGGGAGTGATGGGAGAGGGCTACTTGGGCACTGGGAGTGATGGGGAGGGGGCTACTTGGCACTGGGGAGTGATGGGGAGGGGGCTACTGGGGCACTGGGGGTGATGGGGACGGGGATCCTGGGCACTGGGATTAATAGGAAAGGCTCATTTGGGAACTGACTCAATGGGAAATAGGGCACTGGGGTTAATGGGGAGGGGGCACTGGGAACTGGGGGTGATGGGGAGGGGCTCCTGGGAACTGGGAGTGATGGGGAGGGGCTGCTGGGAACTGGGAGCAGTGGGGACGGGGATCCTGGGCACTGGGGATTAATGGGAAAGGGTCATTTGGGAACTGGGATCAATGGGAAGGGTCACCTGGGGCACTGGGGTTAATGAGGAGGGGGCACTGGGGCTGGGGGTGATGGGGAGGGGCTCCTGGGCACTGGGAACTGGGGTGGTGGTGGAGAGGGGCACTGGGGACTGGGGGTGATGGAGAGGGGATCCTGCAAACTGGGGGCTAATGGGAAAGGGGTCCATGGGAACTGGGATCAATGGGAAAGGGTCATTTGGGAACTGGGGATCAATGGGAAAGGGGTCATTTGGGAACTGGGGATCAATGGGAAGGGGTCACTGGGAACTGGGGAGCAATGGGGAAAGGGTCATTTGGGAACTGGGAGCAATGGGGAGGGGTCATTTGGGAACTGGGATTAATGGGAAAGGGTCCCCTGGGCACTGGGGTTAATGGGGAAGGGGCTCCTGGGCACTGGGGTTAATGGGGGGTTCCCAGTCCAGTTTTGGGATCCCATCTGGCTTTGGGGTTTCCCATTTGGTTTTTTTGGGAGGGTCCCACCTGGTTTTTATGTGATTTCCACCTGGTTTTATGTGGTTCCCATTTGTTTTTGGGATTCCATCTGGTATTTTTGAGGGTCCTATCTGTTTTTTGGGTGTTCTACATGGTTTCTTTTAGGGTCCTACCTGTTTTTAGAGGTTCCACGTGTTTTTGGGGTCCCACCTGGTGTTTTTGGGGTCACACCTGTTTCTTTGGGATCTCATTTTAGTTTTTTGCGGGGTCCAGCCTGGTTTTTGGGGTTCCCATCTGGTTTATGTGGCTCCCATCTGGTATTTTTGGGGTTCCATCTGTTTTTGGGGTGCTCCTGTTTGGTTTTTGGGACTCACTGGTTTTTTGGGGGCTCAAATTTGTTTTTGGGGATCCCCAGCTGATTTATGGGGTCCTAGTTGGTATTTTTGAGGGTCCCAATCTGGCTTTTTGGGGTGTTCCATTTGGTTTATGGGGGTCCCCATCTGTGTTTCTGGAGGTCCCATCTTGTTTTTTGAGGTCCCACCTATATTTTTGGGGTCCCATCTATATTTTTGAGGTCCCACCTGGTTTTTTTGGGGTGTTCCCATCTGGTTTATGTGGTTCCCATCTGTTTTCTGGAGTCCCACCTATATTTTTTGAGGTCCCACCTATATTTTTGGGGTCCCACCTATATTTTTGAGGTCCCATCTATATTTTTGGGGTCCCACGGGTGTTTTTGGGGTCCCCAGAGCCCATCAACACGTTCCACGGGATCCAGCACAACGAGGACGAGCCCATCCGGGTCAGCTACCACCGCAACATCCACTACAACTCGGTGGTGAACCCCAACAAGGCGACCATCGGCGTGGGGCTGGGGCTGCCCTCCTTCAAACCGGGGGGTACGGCCGGGACCCGAATTGGGGGGCGGGACCCTAAATTTGGGGGGCGGGACCCCGAGTTCGGGGGCGGGACTGTGATTTGGGGGGCGGGGACTGTGATTTGGGGATGGGACCCTGAGTTTGGGGGCGGGGACTGTGATTTGGGGGTGGGGACTCTGGGGGATGGGACCCCGAGTTTGGGGAGGGGACCCTAGTTGGGGGGCGGGACTGGAATTTGGGGGCGGGACCCTGAATTTGGGGGGGACCCTGAATTTGGGGGATGGGACTCTGAATTTGGGGGTGGAGACTCTGAGTTTGGAGGGGCGGGGACTCTGATATGGGGTGGGACCCCGAGTTCGGGGCAGGGACTTGTGATTTGGGGGGCGGGACCCCCGAGTTTGGGGGGCGGGGACTGTGATTTGGGGATGGGACCCTGAATTTGGGGGGCAGGGACTGTGATTTGGGGGTGGGACTCTGAATTTGGGGGTGGGACTCTGAATTTGGGGGTGGGGACTGTGATTTGGGGGATGGGACCCTGAATTTGGGGCGGGACTCTGATTTGGGGGCGGGGACTCGTGATTTGGGGATGTGACTCTGAATTTGGGGGCGGGACCCCTGAGTTCGGGGGCGGGACCCTGAATTTGGGGGCAGGAACTCCGAGTTTGGGAGCGGGACCCTGAATTTGGGGGTAGGGACTCTGATTTGGGGTGGGACCCCCAAGTTTGGGAGTGGGGCCTGAATTTTGGAGTGGGGACCCCAAAATTTGCGGGAAGTGGGGACTCTGATTTGGGGCGGGACCCTGAATTTGGGGTCAGGGACTGTGGTTTGGGGTGGAACCTCAAATTTGGGGTCTAGGAGTCGGATTTTGGGGTCTGGAAACTGTAATTTGGGGGTGGGGTGTTGTGTCCCACAGTGTCCCCCTGCGTGTCCGGCTGTCCCACAATGTCCCTGTGTCCCCTGTGTGTCCCCTGTGTGTTCCCAGTGTCCTCGTGTCCCCTGCTGTCCTCACGCTGTCTCTGTGTGTCTCACACTGTCCCTGTCCCTCTCCTTCACTGTCCCCGTGTCCCCAGCTGGCGGAGCAGTCCCTGATGAAGATGTCCTCTGTGTCCCTGTCCTCACTGTCCCCTAATGTCCCCAGCTGTCCCTGTGTGTCCCTCACTGTCCCCTGTCCCCAGCTGGCGGAGCAGTCCCTGATGAAGATGTCCTGTGTGTCCTGTGTGTCCCTGTGTGTCCCTGTGTGTCCCTCACTGTCCCCATGTCCCAATGTCCCCAGCTGGCAGAGCAGTCCCTGATGAAGATGTCCTGTGTGTCCCTGTCCTGTGTGTCCCTCACTGTCCTGCTGTCCTGTGTGTCCCTCACTGTGCCTGCTGTCCCTGCTGTCCCTCACTGTCCCCATGTCCCCGTGTCCCCAGCTGGCAGAGCAGTCCTGATGAAGATGTCCCTGTGTGTCCCTGTGTGTCCCTGTGTGTCCCTCACTGTCCCCATGTCCTGTGTGTCCCTCACTGTCCCCGTGTCCCCAGCTGGCGAGACAGTCCCTGATGAAGATGTCCCTGTCCAGCTGTCTCAGTGTCCCCAGGTGTCCCTGTGTCCCTCACTGTCCCCCATGTCCCCTGTCCCCAGCTGGCGGAGCAGTCCCTGATGAAGATGTCCCTGTGTGTCCCTGTCCCTGTGTGTCCCTCACTGTCCCCTGCTGTCCCCAGCTGGCGGAGCAGTCCTGATGAAGATGTCCTGTGTGTCCCTCACTGTCCCCATGTCCCCTGCTGTCCCCAGCTGGCGGAGCAGTCCCTGATGAAGATGTCCTGTGTGTCCCTGTCCCTGTGTGTCCTCACTGTCCCCTGTGTCCCCAGCTGGCGGGCAGTCCCTGATGAAGATGTCCTGTCCTGTGTGTCCCTGTCCCTGCTGTCCCTGTGTCCCTCACTGTCCCTGCTGTCCCTGCTGTCCCTCACTGTCCCCATGTCCCTGTCCCAGCTGGTGGAGCAGTCCCCTGATGAAGATGTCCCTGTGTGTCCCCAATGTCCCTCACTGTCCCTGTGTGTCCCTCACTGTCCCCATGTCCCCAGCTGGCGAGACAGTCCTGATGAAGATGTCCGTCCCTCACTGTCCATTGTCCAGCTGTCCTGTGTTCCCTGTCCTCACTGTCCCCTGCTGTCCCCAGCTGGCGGAGCAGTCCCTGATGAAGATGTCACTGTCCCTATGTGTCCCCTGCTGTCCTGGCTGGGCGGACTAGTCCTGATGAAGATGTCCCTGTCCCTGCTGTCCCTCACTGTCCCCATGTCCCCATGTCCCCAGCTGGCGGAGCAGTCCCTGATGAAGATGTCTCCTGTCCCTGCTGTGCCTCACTGTCCCCGTGTCCCCCAGCTGGCGGAGCAGTCCCTGATGAAGATGTCCCTGTCCCTCACTGTCCCCAATGTCCTAGCTGTCCTGTGGTCCTCACTGTCCCCATGTCCCCAGCTGGCGGAGCAGTCCCTGATGAAGATGTCCTGTCCCTGTGTGTGCCTCACTGTCCCTGCTGTCCCTCACTGTCCCCTGCTGTCCCCCAGCTGGCGGAGCAGTCCCCTGATGAAGAGCGCCATCAAGACGTCGGAGGAGTCGTGGATCGAGCAGCAGATGCTGGAGGACAAGAAGCGCGCCACGGACTGGGAGGCCACCAACGAGGCCATCGAGGAGCAGGTGGCGCGCGAGTCCTACCTGCAGTGGCTGCGGGACCAGGAGAAGCAGGCGCGGCAGGTGGGGCTGCGGCACCTGTGTGTCACCTGTGTGTCACTGTGTGTCACCTGGGTCACCTGTGTGTCACCTGTGTGTCACCTGTGTGTCACCTGGGTCACCTGTGTGTCACCTGTGTGTGTCACCTGTGTGTGTCACCTGTGTGTGTCACCTCTGTGTCACCTGTGTGTCACCTGTGTGTCACCTGGGTCACCTGTGTGTCACCTGTGTGTCACCTGTGTCACCTGGGTCACCTGTGTGTCACCTTGTGTGTCACCTGTGTGTGTCACCTGTGTGTGTCACCTCTGTGTCACCTGTGTGTCACCTGTGTGTCACCTGCGTGTGTCACCTGTGTGTCACCTGTGTGTCACCTGAGTCACCTGTGTGTCACCTGTGTGTCACCTGTGTGTCACCTGTGTGTGTCACCTGTGTGTCATCTCTGTGTCACCTGTGTGTCACCTCTGTGTCACCTCTGTGTCACCTGGTGTCACCTTGTGTCACCTGTGTGTCACCTGTGTGTGTCACCTGTGTGTGTCACCTGTGTGTGTCACCTGGGTGTCAACTCTGTGTCACCTGTGTGTGTCACCTGTGTGTCACCTGTGTGTGTCACCTGTGTGTCACCTCTGTGTCACCTCTGTGTCACCTGGTGTCACCCGTGTGTCTCTGTCACCTCTGTGTCACCTGTGTGGTCACCTGTGTGTGTCACCTGTGTGTCACCTCTGTGTGTCACCTCTGTGTCACCTCTGTGTCACCTGGTGTCACCTGTGTGTCACCTGTGTCACCTATGTGTGTCACCTCTGGGTCACTCTGTGTGTCACCTGTGTGTGTCACCTGTGTGTGTCACCTGTGTGCACCTCTGTGTGTCACCTCTGTGTGTCACCTGTGTGTGTCACCTGTGTGTCACCTGGGTCACCTGTATGTGTCACCTGTGTGTCACCTGTGTGTCACCTCTGTGTCACCTCTGGGTCACCTCTGGGTCACCTGGGTCACTGATGTGTCACCTGTGTGTGTCACCTCTGTGTGTCACCTGTGTGTTACCTGGTGGCATCTCTGTGTCACCTGTGTGTCACCTGTGTGTGTCACCTGTGTGTGTCACCTCTGTGTGTCACCTGTGTGTTACCTGGTGGCATCTGTGTCACCTGTGTGTGTCACCTGTGTGTCACCTGTGTTGTCACCTCTGTGTCACCTGTGTGTCACTTTGTGTCACCTGTGTGTCACCTGTGTGTGTCACCTCTGTGTCACCTCTGTGTCACCTGTGTGTCACCTCTGTGTGTCACCTCTGTCACCTGGGTCACCTGTGTGTCACCTCTGTGTCACCTCTGTGTCACCTGGTCACTGTATGTGTGTCACCTGGGTCACCTGTGTGTCACTTTGTGTGTGTCACCTAGTGTGTCACCTGTGTGTCACTCTGTGTCACCTGTGTCATCCTGTATGTGTCACCTGTGTGTCACCTGGGTCACCTGTGTGTGTCACCTGTGTGTCACCTGCTGTGTGTGTCACCTGTGTGTCACCTCTGTCACCTGTGTGTGTCACCTGTGTGTCATCTGTGTGTCATCTGTGTCACCTCTGGGTCACCTGTTGTGTCACTCTGTGTCACCTGGGTCACCTCTGTGTCAGCCTGTGTGTCACCTGTGTGTTACCTGGTGGCATCTCTGTGTACCTGGTGTCACCTGTTTGTCACCTGGGTCCTGTGGGTCACCTGTGTGTCACCTGTGTGTCACCTGGGTCACCTGTGTGTCATCTCTGTGTCATCTGTGTGTGTCACCTGTGTGTCACCTGGGTCACCTGTGTGTCACTTTGTGTCACCTGGTGTCACCTGGTGGCATCTCTGTGTCACCTCTCTGTGTCACCTCTCTGTGTCACCTCTGTGGTCACCTCCTGTGTCACCTCTGTGTCACCTCTGTGTCACCTCTGTGTGTCCCTGTGTGTCCTGTGTCACCTCTGTTACTGTCACTCTGTGTCCCCTCTGTGTCACCCTCTGTGTCCCCTCTGTGTCACCTGGTGTCACCTCTGGGTCACCTCTGTGTCACCTGGGTCACCTCTGGGGTCACCTGGTGTCACCTGTGTCACCTCGGTGTCACCTCAGTGTCATTGTCAGCCCCTGCTGTCACTTCAGTGTTACCTCTGTGTCACTCAGGGTCCTGGTGTCACCTGGTGTCACTGCCCTGGTGTCACCTCAGTGTCATCAGGGTCACCTTCAGTGTCACCTGGTGTCACCTCTGAATGTCACTGCCGTCAGTGTCCCCTCAGTGTCACTGCCAGCCCTGGGTCACTGCCAGGTCCCTGTGTCCCTCAGTGTCACCTAGTGTCACTGCTGTCCCTGGTGTCCCTGTGCTGTCACAATCCAGTGTCACTGTTCCTTCACCTGAGTGACATCCATCATTGTCCCTTGTCCTGGGGTCACTCTGCTGTCCCTGTGGTCACTCTGTCCCCGTGGTCACTCTGTCCCCGTGGTCACTCTCTGTGTCCTCTGTCCCTACAGCCCTAAGGTGGCGCCACGTGCAGCTCGGCCATGGCAGCAGTGGTCAGTGGTCACTCTGTCACTCTGTCTCACAGCCCCGTGGTCACTCTGTCCCTGTGGTCACTCTGTCCCTGTGGTCACTCTGTCCCTGTGGTCCCTCTGTCCCCAGCCCCCAGATACCAGCGCCACGTGCAGCTCGGCCATGGCAGCAGTGGTCAGTGGTCACTCTGCTGTCCCTGTGGTCACTCTGCTGTCCCCGTGGTCACTCTGTCCTGTGTGGTCACTCTGTCCCTGTGGTCACTCTGTCCCTCAGCCCCGCAAGGCCAGCGCCACGTGCAGCTCGGCCATGGCGGCAGTGGTCAGTGGTCACTCTGCTGTCCCTGTGGTCACTCTGCTGTCCCTGTGGTCACTCCCGTGGTCACTCTGTCCCTGTGGTCACTCTGTTCCCATGGTCACTCTGTCCCTCTGTCCCTCAGCCCGCCAAGACCAGGCGCCACGTGCAGCTTGGCCATGGCACTCAGTGGTCAGTGGTCAGTCTGCTGTCCCCGTGGTCACTCTGCTGTCCCTGTGGTCACTCTGTCCATGTGGTCACTCTGTCCCCGTGGTCACTCTGTCTCTGTGGTCACTCTGTCCCTGTGGTCACTCTCTGTGGTCTGTCCCTCTGTCCCGCGAGCCCCAAGGCCAGCGCCACGTGCAGCTCGGCCATGGCGGCAGTGGTCAGTGGTCACTCTGCTGTCCCCGTGGTCACTCTGTGTCCTGTGGTCACTCTGTCCCTCTGTCCCAGCCCCGCAAGGCAAGCGCCCACGTGCAGCTCGGCCATGGCAGCAGTGGTCAGTGGTCACTCTGCTGTCCCTGTGGTCACTCTGCTGTCCCCGTGGTCACTCTGTCCCTGTGGTCACTCTGTCCCCGTGGTCACTCTGTCCCTCTGTCCCTCAGCCCGCAAGGCCAGCGCCACGTGCAGCTCGGCCACGGCAGCAGTGGTCAGTGGTCACTCTGTCCCTGTGGTCACTCTCTGTGGTCACTCTGTCCCCGTGGTCACTCTCTGTGGTCCTCTGTCCCCCAGCCCCGCAAGACCAGCGCCCGTGCAGCTCGGCCATGGCAGCAGCGGTCAGTGGTCACTCTGTCCCGTGGTCACTCTGCTGTCCCGTGGTCACTCTGCTGTCCCCGTGGTCACTCTGTCCCCGTGGTCACTCTGTCCCTGTGGTCACTCTGCTGTCCCCGTGGTCACTCTGTCCTGTGGTCACTCTGTCCCGTGGTCACTCTCTGTGGTCCCTCTGTCCCGCAGGCCCGTAAGGCCAGCGCCACGTGCAGCTCGGCCATGGCGGCGGTGGTCAGTGGTCACTCTGCTGTCCCCGTGGTCACGCTGCTGTCCCTGTGGTCACTCTCTGTGGTCACTCTGTCCCCAGCCCCGCAAGGCCAGCGCCACGTGCAGCTCGGCCATGGCAGCAGTGGTCACTCTGTCACTCTGTCTCTAGCCCTGTGGTCACTCTGTCCCCGTGGTCACTCTGTCCCCGTGGTCACTCTGTCCCGTGGTCACTCTGTCCCCACTCTGTCCCGCAGCCCGCAAGGCCAGCGCCACGTGCAGCTCGGCCATGGCGGCAGTGGTCAGTGGTCACTCTGTCCCTGTGGTCACTCTGTCCGTGTGGTCACTCCCGTGGTCACTCTGTCCCTGTGGTCACTCTCTGTCACTCTGTCCCTCCAGCCCCGCGAAGGCCAGCGCCACGTGCAGCTCGGCCATGGCGGCAGTGGTCAGTGGTCACTCTGCTGTCCCTGTGGTCACTCTGTCCCCGTGGTCACTCTGTCCCTGTGGTCACTCTGTCCCTGTGGTCACTCTGTCCCTGTGTCCCTCTGTCCCTCAGCCCCGCAAGGCCAGCGCCACGTGCAGCTCGGCCATGGCAGCAGCGGTCAGTGGTCACTCTGTCCCCGTGGTCACTCTGTCCCCGTGGTCACTCTCTGTGTCCCTCTGTCCCCAGCCCCGCAAGGCCAGCGCCACGTGCAGCTCGGCCATGGCAGCAGTGGTCAGTGGTCACTCTGTCCGTGTGGTCACTCTGCTGTCCCTGTGGTCACTCTGCTGTCCCTGTGGTCACTCTGTCCCTGTGGTCACTCTGTCCCCGTGGTCACTCCCATGGTCACTCTGTCCCCACTCTGTCCCGCAGCCCCGCAAGGCCAGCGCCACGTGCAGCTCGGCCACGGCCGCGGCCGCCAAGCGCTCTGGACGATTGTTTCGGCCGCTGCCAGCGGCCCGCAGCGCCGCCTCCTCCCCGAGCACCCGGGGCTGCTGCCCGAGACCCCAAGGGCCCCGAGCCCGGAGCCCCCCCGGGAAACCCCTCGCCCTGTCGCCCCCAGGTGGGTCACGGGGACAGACTGAGGGCACTGGGGCACAGACTGGGGGACTAGGGGCACTGGGGCACAGACTGGGGACACAGACTGAGCACCACTGACTGGGAGCCCAGACTGGGGGGCACAGACTGGGGGCACAGACTGGGGAGCACAGACTGGGGCACAGACTGGGGAGGCACAGACTGGGGGCACAGACTGGGGGCACTGGGGGCACTAAGACTGGGAGCACAGACTGGGAGCACAGACTGGGGGACTGGGAGCACAGACTGGGGGCACAGACTGGGGGACTGGGAGCCCAAACTGGGGGCACAGACTGGGAGCACAGACTGGGGAGCACAGACTGGGGGACTGGGAGCACAGACTGGGGAGACTGGGAGCCCAAACTGGGGGCACAGACTGGGGGCACTGGGAGCACAGACTGGGGGAGACTGGGAGCACAGACTGGGGCACAGGGGCACAGACTGGGGGCACTGGGGGCACAGACTGGGGGCACAGACTGGGAGACTGGGAGCCCAGACTGGGGGCACAGACTGGGGAACTGGGAGCACAAACTGGGGGCACAGACTGGGGGGACTGGGGGCACACACTGGGGGACAGACTGAGGGCATGGGGAACCCAAACTGGGGTGACTGGGAGCAAAAACTGGGAGACTGGGAGCCCAAATTGATGGGGCAGACTGGGGGAATGGGGAATCCAAACTAGGGGGCACTGGGAGCACAAACTGGGGGATGGGGAACTAAACTGGGGGAACAGACTGGGAAATGGGGAACCCAAACTGGGGGCACTGGGAGCACAGACTGGGGGACAGACTGGGGAACTGGGGAATGGGGAACCCAAACTGGGGGGATTGAGAGCCCAAACTGGGGACTGGGAGCACAAACTGGGGGACTGGAAGCCCCAAACTGGGGCACTGGGGAGCCCAAACTGGGGGAGACAAACTGGGGGACACTGGGGAATGGAACCCAAACTGGGAGGACTGGGAGCACAAACTGGGGGGACTGGGAGCACAAACTGGGGGACTGGGGGTATGGGGACCCAAACTGGGGGGACTGGGGGCACTGGGAGTCCAAACTGGGAGGACTGGGGCAATAGGGAACTCAAACTGGGGGACTGGGGACACTGGGAGCACAAACTGGGGGACTGGAGGGACTGGGAGCCCAAACTGGAAGAACTGGGACACTGGGGAGCCCACATTGGAGGGACTGGGGCCTAAACTGGGACTGGAGTCCAAACTGGGGAGTTGAGGGATGCTGGGACCTCAAACTGGCGGTACCTGAGGGGAATACTGGGACCCCAAACTGGGATTGAATGACACTGGGCCCCCAAAACTGGGACTGGGAGATACTGGGACTCCCAAACTGGGACTGGGGATACTGAGACACCCCAAACTGGGATTTTCGGATACTGGGATCCCCAGAATTGGACTGGAGGACACTGGGACCCCCATACTGTGACTGGGCATATACTGGGACCCCCAAACTGGGACTGGGATCCTGCCCCCAACTGGGAATGGATATCTGGGACCCCCAGACTGACTGGAATACTTTTGGGATACTGACACCCCCAAACTGGGACTGGGGATATCCTGACAGCCCCAGACTGGGATTTGGGAGGATACTGGGACCCCAAAACCGGGGCTGGGGAGATACTGGCACCCCAAACTGGGATTGGGGATACCCCAAACTGGGATTTGGGATATCCTGCCCCTAAACTGGGACTGGAGGATATCTGGGACCCCCAAACTGGGATTGGGGACACTGGGACCCCCAAACTGGGATTTTTGGGATACTGACACCCCCAAACTGAGACTGGGGATATTCTGGGACCCCTAAACTGGGATTTTTGGGACACTGGGACCCCCAAACTGGGACTGGGGATATCCTGACACCCCCCAGACTGGGATTTGGGAAATACTGGGACCCTCAAACTGGGACTGGGGATATCCTGGGACCCCCAAACTGGGATTTGGGATATCCTGGGACCCCCAAACTGGGACTGGGGATATCCTGGGACCCCCAAACTGGGACTGGGGATATCCTGTCCCCCCAAACTGGGACTGGGGATATCCTGGGACCCCCCAAACTGGGACTGGGGATATCCTGGGACCCCAAACTGGGATTTGGGATATCCTGCCCCCACCAAACTGGGATTTGGGATATCCTGGGACCCCCAAACTGGGACTGGGGATATCCTAACACCCCCAAACTGGGACTGGGGATATCCTGGGACCCCAAACTGGGACTGGGGATATCCTGCCCCCCAAACTGGGACTGGGGATATCCTGCCCCCCAAACTGGGACTGGGGATATCCTGGGACCCCCAAACTGGGACTGGGGATATCCTGCCCCCACCAAACTGGGACTGGGGATATCCTGCCCCCCAAACTGGGACTGGGGATATCCTGGGACCCCCAAACTGGGACTGGGGATATCCTGGGACCCCCAAACTGGGACTGGGGATATCCTGGGACCCCAAACTGGGACTGGGGATATCCTGACACCCCCAAACTGGGATTTGGGATATCCTGACACCCCCAAACTGGGATTTGGGATATCCTGCCCCAACAAACTGGGACTGGGGATATCCTGCCCCCCAAACTGGGACTGGGGATATCCTGGGACCCCCAAACTGGGACTGGGGATATCCTGGGACCCCCAAACTGGGATTTGGGATATCCTGACACCCCCAAACTGGGACTGGGTATCCTGCCCGCCCCCCAAACTGGGACTGGGGATATCCTGGGACCCCCAAACTGGGACTGGGGATCCTGCCCCCCCAAACTGGGATTGGGGATATCCTGGGACCCCAAACTGGGACTGGGGATATCCTGCCCCCCAAACTGGGACTGAGGATATACTGACACCCCCGGACTGGGGATATCCTGACATCCCCTAAACTGGGATTTGGGAGATACTGGCACCCCTAAACTGGGATTTTTGGGATACTGACACCCCTCAAACTGGGACTGGGGATATCCTGGGACCCCCAAACTGGGACTGGGGCTATCCTGACACCCCCCAAACTGGGATTTGGGAGATACTGGCACCCCCAAACTGGGACTGGGGATATCCTGACACCCCCAAACTGGGATTGGGAGATACTGGCATCCCCAAACTGGGACTGGGGCTATCCTGGGACCCCCAAACTGGGATTTGGGAGATACTGACACCCCTCAAGCTGGGACTGGGGATATCCTGGGACCCCCCAAACTGGGACTGGGGATATCCTGCCCCCCAAACTGGGACTGGGGATATCCTGGGACCCCCAAACTGGGATTTGGGATCCTGCCCCGCCCCCAAACTGGGACTGGGGATATCCTGCCCCCAAACTGGGACTGGGGATATCCTGGGACCCCCAAACTGGGATTTGGGACAACCTGCCCTCCCCCAAACTGGGACTGGGGATATCCTGCCCCCAAACTGGGACTGGGGATATCCTGCCCCCCAAACTGGGACTGGGGATCCTGCCCCCTGAGCCCCAGTTTCCCCAGGCACCAGCAGCCAGCTGGGGGCGGGGGGCGGCTGGGCCACGCCCCGCTGGTGTCGCTGTACCCGGCGCTCGAGTGCCGCGCCATCATGCAGCAGATGTCCCCGACCGCCTTCGGTGAGGCGCGCCGGCGGCACGGGGGGGGGTTTGGGGGGGTTTAGGATCATTTTGGGAGGTTTAGGGTGGTTCTGGGGTCGTTAAGGGGGAGATTTTGGGGGTTTAGGGTCGTTATATGGGAGGTTTAGGATCATTTTGGGAGGTTTGGGGTCGTTCTGGGGGGGAGATTTTGGGGGGTTTGGGGTTCTGGGGGAGGTTTTGGGGGGTTTAGGATCATTTTGGGAGGTTTAGGGTGGTGCTGGGGTCGTTAAGGGGGAGATTTTGGGGGTTTAGGGTCGTTAAGGGGGAGATTTTGGGGGGTTTAAGGTCGTTATATGGGAGGTTTAGGGTGCTTCTGGGGGGAGATTTAGGGGGTTTTAGGATCATTTTGGGAAGTTTGGGGTCGTTCTGGGGGAGATTTTGGGGGCATCATTTTGGGAGGTTTAGGATGGTTCTGGGGGGGGGGAGTTTGGGGCGTTATGGGGGAGATTTAGGATCGTTCTGGGTGGTTTTGGGTTGTTCTGGGGGAGGTTTTTGGGGGTTTAGGGTGGTTCTGGGGGAGATTTTGGGGGTTTGGGGTCGTTCACGGGGGGGAGGTTTTGGGGGTTTAGGGTTGTTATGGGAGGTTTAGGGGGTTTTGGGGGGGAGTTTGGGGGGCGTTATGGGGGAGATTTAGGATCATTTTGGAAGGTTTAGGGTGGTTCTGGGGGAGATTTTGGGGGTTTGGGGTTGTTATGGGAGGTTTAGGGGGTTTTTGGGGGGGTTTGGGGGCGTTATGGGGGAAATTTAGGATCATGTTGGGAGGTTTAGGATGGTTCTGGGGGAGGTTTTGGGGGTTTTGGGTCATTATGGGAGGTTTAGGGTGCTTCTGGGGGGTAATTTTAGGGGCGTTTTGGCTTGTTCTGGGGGAGATTTGGGGGTTTAGGGTCGTTATGGGAGGTTTAAGGTGTTCTGGGGGAGATTTAGGGGTTTTTGGGGGTTTGGGGTCATCATGGGGAGATTTAGGATCATTTTTGGGAGGTTTAGGTTTGTTCTGGGGAGATTTTGGGGGTTTTGGGGGTTTAGGATCATTTTAGGAGGTTTTGGGTGGTTCTTGGGGAGATTTTGGGGGTTTGGGGGTTTTAGGGTCATGGGAGGTTTAGGGTGGTTCTCAGGGAGATTTAGTGGGATTTTGGGGGGCTTTGGGGGGGGTCTTTGGGATTTTGAGGGAGTTTAGGGGGCTTTGAGGTCGTCTTGAGGAGATTTAGGATCATTTTTGGAGGTTTAGGGTGGTTCTGAGGAGATTTTGGGGTGTTTTGGGGGTTCAGGATCATTTTGGGATGTTTAGGGGCATTGTGGGGAGTTTAGAGTAATTTTAGGTGATTTTGGGGGTTGGTTTGGGGGATTTAGGGTCACTTGGGAGGATTTAGAATCATTTTAGGGAGATTCAGAATCATTTTAGGGAGATTCAGGGTCATTTTAGGGAGATTCAGAATCATTTTAGAGAGATTCAGGATCATTTTAGGGAGATTCAGGGTCATTTTAGGGAGATTTAGAATCATTTTAGGGAGATTCAGGGTCATTTTAGGGAGATTCAGGGGTCATTTTAGGAGATTAAGGATCATTTTAGGAGATTCAGGTTCATTTTGGGGAGATTCAGGGTCATTTTAGGAGATTCAGGATCATTTTAGGAGATTCAGGTTCATTTTGGGGAGATTCAGGGTCATTTTGGGGAGATTCAGGGTCATTTTAGGGAGATTCAGGGTCATTTTAGGAGATTAAGGATCATTTTAGGAGATTCAGGGTCATTTTAGGGAGATTCAGGATCATTTTAGGGAGATTTAGGGTCATTTTAGGAGATTCAGGATCATTTTAGGGAGATTCAGGATCATTTTAGGAGATTCAGGATCATTTTAGGGAGATTCAGGGTCATTTTAGGAGATTCAGGATCATTTTAGGCAGATTCAGGGTAATTTTGGGTGGATTTAGGTTCATTTAGAGGATATTTAGGCTCATTTGACAGCTGCCCTGCAATTTAGGTGTGCATTATTTAAATCTAAATTCGTGGAATGAAAACTTCGAGCCGTGCACCAATTGATATTTTTAGGCAACCCCCAAACCTCAGGGGGCTCAAACCCCAAAATCACCCCCCTAAATTAAATTTTGGGACCCCCCAGGCCTGAACGACTGGGAGGACGACGAGATCCTGGCGTCGGTGCTGGCGGTGTCGCAGCAGGAATACCTGGAGACCATGAAAACCTCGCGCCACAGAGACCCCAGCAGCGACAAGAGTTGATATTGAACCCCCGGACTGCGACCCCCACCCCAAAAACCTCCCCCCACGAGCCCCCACCCAGACCCTCCCCCTCCCAAACAAACAAACAAACAAACAAAAAAAAAAACATCACGGCCGACCCTCCCCTCCTCATCCATCAGCACCCCTCCGGACCAGCCAGCGGGACCTGTGGGTGCTGCCAGGGGAGCTGGCGTGGGGTGACGCCCCCTCGGGGCAGGGAGGGACACAGCGCTGGACGCCGCGGATGGACCTCGGCTCGTCTGGGGAGGGGAGAGGAGGAGGAGGAAGAAGAAGAAACCCCTCCCCCTTGCTAAAAATCACAGCTGGAAGGAAAAGTGGGGGGTTGGGGCGGGGGGTTCCTGTTTTTGTGGGGTCTCTCTTCCTCCCCCTCCCCCCTTGTGGGATTTTGCTGTTGGGGGGATGGGAAAGGGGGAAATGGGGGGTCCCCAACTCTGCCCCCCACCTGCACCTGGGGGAGGGGGGAAGGGGGCCAGGGGTGCTGCCCCCGCACCCGGTATTAAACGGATGCCCAGCAGCCCCCTGGCCCCGTCTGTTCCTGGGGCTCGGCCCCTCCCCCACCTCCCCGGGCACCCCAGACCCTCGGGGGCGCTGGGGAGGGAGGAGGGTGGGGATTTGCGTTTTGGGGGTCTCGCCGCGCTTTTGGGAAGCCCGGGCCTGGGTTTTGGTGTTTACTCCGCTGTTGTCATGGTGAGGCGTCGCGCTCTGATGACGTAATGGTGGCGGCAGCCAATCAGCGGTGAGGGCGGGAGGGAGTGTGACGTCACTTTGTGCGCGCCGGGATGGGGAGCGCAGCGCTGCCGGATCCAAGCGATATTGGGGGCCTTGAGGCTCTTCGGGTGCTGTCGCGATACAGCAAATATCGTGACACCCGCAGCGAAGTGGTTGAGTCTCGTTGTGTCGCGACAAAGCGGCTCCGTGGCGTCGCGCTAGGCCGCGTTTCCATGGCGACCCCGTGGGCGTGGCCGGAGCCCCAGGGCGGCTCCTGATTGGTCGGTGGGCGGAGCGCGGGGTTGCCCGCCCTTGCCCCGGCCGCCAGGGGGCGCCGCGCGCGAGCGGGGCGCGCGCGGGGAATGGAGCTGCGCGGGGCGCCCGGTGAGGGGGGGGGAGAAGCGGGGGTCGTGAGGGGAAAATGGGGATTGTGAGGGGAAATGGGGTCTGAGAGGGGGAAATGAGGATCCTGAGGGAAAATGGGGTCTGAGAGGGGGAATGGGGATCCTGAGGGGGAAATGGGGATCCTGAGGGGAAAGTGGGGTCTGAGAGGGGGAAAGTGGGGGATCCTGAGGGGAAAGTGGGGATCCTGAGGGGAAATGGGGATCCTGAGGGGAAATGGGGATCCTGAGGGGGGGGTAATGGGGATCCTGAGGGGAGAATGGGGATCCTGAGGGGGAAATGGGGATCGTGAGGGGAAAATGGGGGTCTGAGAGGGGGAAATGGGGCTCCTAAGGGGAAAATGGGGTCTGAGAGGGGGAAATGGGAATCCTGAGGGGAACTGGGGATCCTGAGGGGAAAGTGGGGTCTGAGGGGGAATGGGGATCGTGAGGGGAAAATGGGGATCCTGAGGCGGGAAATGGGGATCCTGAGGGAAAGTGGGGTCTGAGAGGGGGAAATGGGAATCCTGAGGGGAACTGGGGATCCTGAGGGGAAAGTGGGGTCTGAGAGGGGCAATGGGGATCCTGAGGGGGAAATGGGGATCCTGAGGGAAAGTGGGGTCTGAGGGGGAATGGGGATCGTGAGGGGAAAATGGGGTCTGAGAGGGGAATCCTGCAGGGAAATGGGGATCTGAGAGGGGCAAATGGCGTCTGAGAGGGGAAATGGGGTCTGAGAGTGGGGTCATGAGGAGAAAGTGGGGTATGAGAGGGGAAAATGGGAATCCTGAGGGGTGAGTGGGGCTTAAGAGGGGTCCTGAGGGGAAAGTGGGGTCTGTGAGGGGAAAATGGGGGTGCCCCAGGGGAGAGTATGAGGGATTTCCTGTGGGTTGGGGGTTTGCTGAGGTTTTGGGGGTCCTGAGGGGAAAATAGAGGTGCTCCCGGAGGAGGGATCCTGAGGGTTTGAGAGAGGAATCCTGAAGGGAAAATGGGGGTTCTGTGTTATGGGGGTCCATTGGGGAGGCAATGGGATGGGGAGGGGGAGTGTGAGGGGAAAATTGAGTCCCGAGGATTTGGGGGGCGGAATTTCGAGGGTCCCTGAGGGGATTTTGGGGCTGGGGGAGGGATTGTAGTGTGACCCCCCCGTGACTCCCAAATCCCTCCCAGATCTCGTCAGGAGAAGGAAAAAAGCGCAAAAGGACAAAAAGCGAAGCCGCCCCCCGAGGTGAGGGGGGGTCAGCGGGCCGTGACCCCCCGTGACCCTTCCCCGGAGTGGGGGAGGGGGGATATACGGGCAGAGCCCCTTTTAGGGGCGGGAGGGGGACATTCCGGGCCTCCCCTCCCCTCCAGCGCTATTTTTAGCCCCACGGGGCCGGTGGGGGGGCCTTGAGGTCATTTCTATTTTGGGGGTGATGGCCCAGAATGCCCTTGCACCTGCCCCCCCCAGCTCGGGGGGCTCTGGGACCTCCCCGCCCCCCTGGGACCATTCCCGGCTGCTTGGCCGCTGTGGGACCACCCTGGGACCACCCCCCCGGCATGGGGGGAGACCCCCGAAGGGACCAGGTATGGGGGGCAGAGGGAGACCCCGAAATTACCGATTTTGGGGAGGGGGAGCAGAGAGGAGACCCCGAAATTACCGATTTTGGGGAGGGGAGCAGAGAGAGACCCCCGAAATTACCACATTTTGGGGAGGGGGAGCAGAAAGGAGACCCCAGAAGGGACCAGATTTTGGGGAGGGCGTCCCAGAGAAGAGACCCCTGAAATCATCAGATTTTGGGGAGGGGAGCAGAAAACGGACTCCAGAAGGGACCAAATTTTGGGGGAGAGGGGGAGCAGAGAGGAGACCCCAGAAGGAACCAGATTTTGGGGTGGAGGAGCCAGACAGGAATTTTGAGGGGGGAGCAGACAAGAGACCCCTAAAGGGAGCAGATTTTGGGAGGGGATCCCAGAGAGGAGACCCCCAAAAGAACCTGATTTTGGGGAGGGGGCAGAGAGGAATTCTGGGGAGAGAGTCCCAGAGAAGAGACCCGCGAAATTACCAAATTTTGGGGGAGGGGTCAGAGAGGAGACCCCAGAAGGGACCAGATTTCGGGGAGGGGTCGGTGCCCTGCCCGCGGGGGGTCCCATCTTTGCTGTCGCCCCCAGGACCCCCAGCCCCCCGGCGAGGAGCCCCCCGCGCCCCCCCCGGCGCCGCCCGAGGCGCTGCTGGGCTCGGACGAGGGCGAGCAGGAGGATCCGCGCGACTACTGCAAAGGTGGGGACAGCCGCAGCTCGGGGGCTGCCGACCCCAGAGGGACCAGAGTGACCCAAAATGACCCAAAGTGACCCAAAGTGACCCTCCCCCAGGCGGGTATTACCCCGTTCGCATCGGGGACCTTTTCCACGGGCGCTACCACGTGGTTCGCAAGCTGGGCTGGGGACATTTCTCCACCGTGTGGCTCTGCTGGGACCTGCGGTGAGTGCGGGACATGGGGGCTGCCGGGCTTTGGGGGGCGCCTCCCCTGGATTTTTGGGGGGCGGCTCCCCTGGATTTAGGCTCCCTGGGGATTTTGGGGGCCGCCTCCCCTGGATTTTGTGGGGGCGGCTCCCCTGGATTTCTGGCTCCCTGGGGATTTTGCGGGGCGGCTCCCCTGGATTTTTGGCTCCCCAGGGATTTTGGGAGGCAGCTCCTGGATTTTGGCTCTCTGGGGTTTTTGGGGCAGCTCCCTGGATTTTTGGCTCCCGGGATTTATGGGGGCGGCTCCCTGGATTTTGGCTCTCTGTGTTTTTTGGGGACGGCTCCCTGGATTTTGAGGGGCGGCTCCCCTGGATTTTGGCTCCCCGGGGATTTGTGGGGGCGGCTCCCTGGATTTTGGCTCCCCGGGGGTTTGGGGGTGGCTCCCTGGATTTTTGGCTCCCAGGGATTTTGTGGGGCGGCTCCTGGATTTTTGCTCCCCTGGATTTTGAGGGGCAGCTCCTGGATTTTGGCTCTCTGGGGATTTTGGGGGGTGACTCCCTGGATTTTGGCTCTCTGGGGATTTTGGGGCGGCTCCCTGGATTTTGGCCTACCTGGATTTGGGCTCCCTGCCTTTCTGGGGGTGGCTCCCTTGGATTTTGGCTCCCCTGGATTTTGTCTCCCGGGGATTTTGGGGGGGCGGCTCCTGGATTTTGGCTCCTGGATTTTTGGGGCGGCTCCCTGGATTTTGGCTCTCTGGGGATTTTGGGGCCGGCTCCCCTGGATTTTGACTCCCTGGATTTTGGCTCCCTGGGTTTTTGGGGGGCTCCCCTGGATTTTGGCTCTCTGGGAATATTGGGGAGTGACTCCCTGGATTTTTGGGGGTGGCTCCCTGGATTTTGGCTCCCCTGGGTTTTTGGGGGCTCCTGGATTTTGGCTCCCCACAGGAGGAAACGCTCGTGGCGCTGAAGGTTGTGAGCGCCCCCAATACACTGAGACCGCCCTGGATGAGATCAAGCTGCTGAAATGTGTGAGTGCCCCCGGGCCCCCCCCAAACCGGGGACCCCCAAAATCCACCCCACCCCCAAAACCCACCCCAAAATCCCCCAGGTGCGGATTCCGACCTCAGCGACCCCAGCCGCCGAGAACATCGTGCAGCTCATCGACGACTTCAGGATTTCGGGGGCCAACGGTGTCCGCATCCTTTCCTTGGGGGGGGCACCCCGAGTTTTTCCCTCTGTGGGAGGGGTCTCAGGGTCTGGGGGGCCTCGACTCCCCCCAGACGTGTGCATGGTGCTGGAGGTGCTGGGCCACCAGCTGCCGCGCTGGATCATCAAATCCAACTACCAGGGGCTGCCGCTGCCCTGCGTCAAGAGCATCGTCAGGCAGGTCAGGGCAGCTGGGGAGCTCCCCACATCCCCCCTGTGACCCCAAATGTCCTGCCCAGGGACCCCCAAATCCCCTGGGAGCCCAGATGCTGCCTAGGGACCCCACATCCCCTGGGAGCCCAGATGTGCTGCCCAGGGACCCCCAAATCCTCCCAGGCTCCTGCAACCCCAAATATCCTTCCTAGAGACCCTCAAATCCCCTAAATCCCCTGGGCTCCCTGTGACCCCAAATGTCCTGCCCAGAGACCCCCAAATCCCCATGGCCCCAGCCCCACAGGACCCTGATGTGTGTTCACTCTAGAGCCCCTCAGACCCACATGGGTACCCCAAATCCTCCCCAGATCCCTCCCAGATCCTCATGGGGACCCCAAAAACCTCCAGATCACCCCAAGATCTACATGGGAGCCCCAAATCTTCCCCAAATCCATATGGGAACCACAAACAGCCCCCAAATCCCTTTCCCATTTTGAGGCCTCCCCAGATCTTCATATCCCCCAAACACCCCCAGCTCCCCAAAATCCCCTCAGGGCTGGGTTTGGGGGGGATTTATTCCTGCCCCACCCTGGGGGGAGCCCCTCCTGATTTGGGGTGCCCCTCCCCAATTTGGGGTGCCTCTCACAGCTTTGGGGTGCCCCTTCCTCATTTGGGCTGCCCCTTTCCCATTTTGGGGCCCCTCCAGATCTTCATATCCCCCCCAAACACCCCCAGCTCCCCAAAATCCCCTCAGGGCTGGGTTTGGGGGGGATTTCTTCCTGCCCCACCTCTGGGGGAGTCCCTCCCGATTTGGGGTGCCCTTTCCCGATTTTGGGGACCCCCGTGCAGGTGCTGGAGGGGCTGGATTACCTGCACACCAAGTGCAAGATCATCCACACGGACATCAAGCCCGAGAACGTGCTGCTGTGTGTGCAGGAGCCCTTCCTGCGGCACCTGGCGGCGCGAGGCGGCGCGCTGGGCGCGGGGGACGGCCCCCCGGGGAGCAGGTACCCCAAAATCCACACCTGGGCCATCCCTGGGGGCAGGTACCCCAAAATATACCCCTGAACCATCCCTGGGGGCTGGGATCCCCAAAATACACACCTGGGCCATCCCCGGGGGCTGGGGTCCCCAAAATATACCCCTGAATAATCCCCGGGAGCAGGTACCCCAGAACCCACACCTGGGCCATCCCTGGGGGCTGGGGTCCCCAAAATATACCCCTGAATAATCCCTGGGGGCTGGGATCCCCAAAATACACACCTGGGCCATCCCTGGGGGCTGGGATCCCCAAAATACACACCTGGGCCATCTCTGGGGGCTGGGGTCCCCAAAATACACACCTGGGCCATCCTTGGGGGCAGGTACCCCAAAATCCACACCTGAGCCATCCCTGGGGGCTGGGGTCCCCAAAATCCACACCTGGGCCATCCTTGGGGGCAGGTACCCCAAAATCCACACCTGAGCCATCCCTGGGGGCTGGGGTCCCCAAAATACACACCTGGGCCATCCCTGGGGGCTGGGGTCCCCAAAATATACCCCTGAATCATCCCCGGGGAGCAGGTACCCCAAAATCCACACCTGAGCCATCCCCGGGGGCAGGTACCCCAAAATCCACACCTGGGCCATCCCTGGGGGCTGGGGTCCCCAAAATCCACACCTGAACCATCCCCGGGGGCTGGGATCCCAAAATACACACCTGGGCCATCCCCGGGGGCTGGTACCCCAAAATCCACACCTGGGCCATCCCTGGGGGCTGGGGTCCCCAAAATACACACCTGGGCCATCCCCGGGGGGCTGGGATCCCAAAATACACACCTGGGCCATCCCCGGGGGCTGGGGTCCCCAAAATATACCCTGAATAATCCCCGGGGAGCAGGTACCCCAGAACCCACACCTGGGCCATCCCTGGGGGCTGGGATCCCAAAATCCACACCTGGGCCATCCCTGGGGGCAGGTACCCAGAACCCACACCTGAGCCCCCCGGGAGCAGGTACCCCAAAATCCACACCTGGGCCATCCCTGGGGGCTGGTACCCCAAAATCCACACCTGGGCCATCCCTGGGGGCAGGTACCCAGAACCCACACCTGAGCCCCCCGGGAGCAGGTACCCCAAAATACACACCTGAGCCATCCCTGGGGGGCTGGTACCCCAAAATACACACCTGAGCCATCCCTGGGGGCTGGTACCCCAAAATCATCCCTAAAATATGTCCCTGGGGTGCAGGGATCCCAAATATTTATCCATGGGGCACTGGGATCCCCAAAATCCATCCCTGGGGTGCAGGTACCCCCAAAATCCATCCCTGGGGTGCAGGTACGCCCAAAATCCATCCCTGGGGTGCAGGTACGCCCAAATCCATCCCTGGAGTGCAGGTACCCCCAAATCCATCCCTGGAGTGCAGGGATCCCAAAATTCATCCCTGGGGTGCAGGGATCCCAAATCCATCCTGGGGTGCAGGTATCCCAAAATCCATCCCTGGAGTGCAGGTACCCCAAATCCATCCCTGGAGTGCAGGGATCCCAAAATTCATCCCTGGGGTGCAGGGATCCCAAATCCATTCTGGGGTGCAGGTACCCCAAATCCATCCCTGGAGTGCAGGTACCCCCAAATCCATCCCTGGAGTGCAGGGATCCCAAAATCCATCCCTGGGGTGCAGGGACCCCCAAATCCATCCCTGGAGTGCAGGTACCCCCAAATCCATCCTGGGGTGCAGGGATCCCCAAATCCATCCTGGGGTGCAGGGAACTCTTTTTCCCCAGAGGAACAGGTGACCCAACCCCCACACCTGGGCGGGGTCACCTGTGCCGACCCCTGTGCTCCGTCTGTCCACAGTGAGCTCAGCGCCTCAGGAGGAGCCTGTGAGTGCCTGCTCACCTGAGTGTGCTCACCTGAGTGTGTGTGTGCTCACCTGAGTGTGTGTGCTCACCTGAGTGTGTGCTCACCTGAGTGTGTGTGTGCTAACCTGTGAGTGTGTGTGTGCTCACCTGTGTGTGTGTGCTAACGTGTGAGTGTGTGCTCACCTGAGTGTGTGCTCACCTGAGTGTGTGTGTGCTCACCTGTGAGTGCCTGCACACCTGAGTGTGTGCTCACCTGAGTGTGTGCTCACCTGAGTGTGTGTGTGCTAACCTGTGAGTGTGTGTGTGCTCACCTGTGTGTGTGTGCTAACGTGTGAGTGTGTGCTCACCTGAGTGTGTGCTCACCTGAGTGTGTGTGTGCTCACCTGTGAGTGCCTGCACACCTGAGTGTGTGCTCACCTGAGTGTGTGCTCACCTGAGTGTGCTCACCTGAGTGTGTGTGCTCACCTGAGTGTGTGTGCTCACCTGAGTGTGTGTGCTAACCTCTGAGTGCCTGCACACCTGAGTGTGTGCTCACCTGAGTGTGTGTGTGCTAACCTGTGAGTGTGTGTGCTCACCTGTGTGTGTGTGCTAACGTGTGAGTGTGTGCTCACCTGAGTGTGTGCTCACCTGAGTGTGTGTGTGCTCACCTGTGAGTGTGTGTGTGCTCACCTGTGTGTGTGTGCTAACGTGTGAGTGCCTGCACACCTGAGTGTGTGCTCACCTGAGTGTGTGTGTGCTCACCTGTGAGTGCCTGCACACCTGTGTCACCTGAGAGTGTGCACACCTGAGTGTGCTCACCTGAGTGTGTGCTCACCTGAGTGTGTGTGTGCTAACCTGTGAGTGTGTGCTCACCTGTGAGTGTGTGTGCTAACCTGTGAGTGCCTGCACACCTGAGTGTGTGCTCACCTGAGTGTGTGTGTGTTAACCTGTGAGTGTGCTCACCTGTGAGTGTGTGTGTGCTAACCTGTGAGTGCCTGCACACCTGAGTGTGTGCTCACCTGAGTGTGTGTGTGTTAACCTGTGAGTGTGTGCTCACCTGTGAGTGTGTGTGTGCTAACCTGTGAGTGCCTGCACACCTGAGTGTGTGCTCACCTGAGTGTGCTCACCTGAGTGTCTGTGTGCTCACCTGAGTGTGTGTGTGCTCACCTGTGAGTGCCTGCACACCTGTGTCACCTGAGAGTGTGCTCACCTGAGTGTGTGCTCACCTGAGTGTGTGCTCACCTGTGTGTGCTCACCTGAGTTTGCTCCCCTGTGTGTGTCTGTGTGTGTGCTCACCTGAGTGTACTCACCTGTCTGTGTTCACCTGTCTGCTCACCTGTGTGTTGTGCGTGCTCACCTTTCTTTGCTCACCTGAGTGTGTGCTCACCTTTCTTTGCTCACCTGAGTGCACTCACCTGTCCCTGCACACCTGAGTGCACTCACCTGTCCCTGCACACCTGTGTGTGCCCTGACACCTGAGCATGCTCACCTGTGTGCCCCGCATGGTTTTGCACACCTGTCTGCCCTTTGCCCCCAAAACCAAACCCCTCTCCTTTCCCAAAACCCCCAAAACCAGAGGAAATCTCCCCAAAATCAACTGCCCCGGCAGTGGATCTCCCAGGATTCCCCAATCCCGGGTCCCCAAAATCGAGGATTCCCCCAAAATCCATCCCCCCTCAGGAGCGGCTGTCCCAGGATCCCCAAAATCGAGATTCCCCCAAAATCCATCCCCCATCCCCCTCAGGATCGGCTGTCCACGATCCCCCAATCCTGGATCCCCCAAAATCGAGAAATTCCCCCAAAATCCATCCCCAAAATCCACCCCCCTCAGGAGCGGCTGTCCCAGGATCCCTAAAATCGAGGATTCCCCCAAAATCCATCCCCCATCCCCCCTCAGGATCGGCTGTCCCACGATCCCCAATCTCGGATCCCCAAAATCGAGGATTCCCCCAAAATCCACCCCCCTCAGGAGCAGCTCTCTCAGGATCCCCAATCCCGGGGTCCCCCAAAATCGAGATTCCCCCAAAATCCATCCCCCTCAGGATCGGCTGTCCCAGGATCCCCAAAATCGAGGATTTTCCCCAAAATCCATCCCCAAAATCCACCCCCTCAGGATCGGCTGTCCCAGGATCCCCAAAATCGAGGATTTTCCCAAAATCCATCCCCTCCCCCTCAGGAGCGGCTGTCGCGGGCTCAGCGGCGGCGGCGGCGGCGGCGACAGCGGCGACAGCGAGCTGCTGGCACAGAGACTGCGGGACCTGGAGCAGCTGCGCGACAGCTGCGCGGGGACAGCGGGGACACAGCGACAGCGGTCAGGGGACACAAGGGGGACACGGGGGACATGGGGACAGCGGTCAGGGGACACCGGGGGAACACAGGGACAGCGGTCTGGGGACACGGGGGGACACGGGGACAGCGGGGGACACGGGGGAACACGGGGACAGCGGTCAGGGGACACGGGGACAGCGGGGGGACACAGCGACAGTGGTCAGGGGACACGGGGGGACACGGGGGGACACAGGGACAGCAGTCAGGGGACACGGGGGGACACGGGGACAGCGGGAGGACACGGGGAACACGGGGACAGTGATCAGGGGACGTTGGGGACACTGGGGACAGCAGGGGGATGTTGGGGACAGCCAGTGACACCGGTCAGTGTGGGAGGGACACCCCGTGCCTCTGGGGTACGGGGTTGGCAAATGGGAGAGGTGGGGTTGGGGTCCCCAGGGTGTGTTTGGGGGTCCTGGGGAGCCCCAAAAATAATTTGGGGTCCCCAGGACTGGGTTTGGGGTCCCCAGAGTGGGTCTGAGGTCCCCAGGGGTGGGTTTGGGGGTCCTGGGGCAGCCCCAAAAATAATTTGGGGTCCCCAGGACGGGTTTGGGGTCCCCAGAGTGGGTCTGAGGTCCCCAGGGTGGGTTTGGGGTCCGCAGGGTTTGTTTGGGGTCCCCAGGGTGGGGTTGGGGTCTCAGGGTGAGTCCTGGAGTCCCCAGGGTGGGTCTGGGGTCCCCAGGGTTGGTCTGGGGTGAGCAGGACCCCCAATAACCACCCGAGGGTCTCTGGGGATGATTTTGGGGTCCCTGGACCCGTTCTGGGGAGTCCCACCCGAATTTGGGGCTGCAGACACAAGGAAGGGGAGGGGCATGAAGGACCCCCGATCATGTTTTGGGGTGAACTTTGGGGGCTCAGTGTCTGTTTCTCCCGCAGAAGCCCCCGGAGCCCCCGGAGGAGTGCGGGGGAGCCCCGAGCGGCGCCCTCCTCCTCGGGGGTGCACACGCTGCCCCCGGCGGCTCCAGCGACGCGGCCTCGGGGCTCCTGCGCCTCGGGGGCGCGGCCCCGGCGCCCCCAGCCCCAGCTCGGCCTCCGACTCGCTGTTCACCCCCACCTCGGGCTCCCTGCTCTCGGGGGGCTCCGGGGGCTCCCTGCACCCCCGGTCAGTGGCGGGGGGGAGGGAGGGGCGGGGGGGTGTTGGGGAAAATTTGGGGTGGGTTTGGGAGTATTTGGGTCTTGGGGGAAATTTGGGGTGGGTTTGGGGGTATTTGGGTCTTGGGGGAAATTTGGGGTGGGTTTGGGGGAATTTGGGTCTTGGGGGAAATTTGGGGTGGGTTTGGGGGTGATTTGGGATTTGGGGGGGGTCTGGGGGGGGAAGTTTGGGGGGAATTTGGGATTTGGGGGGTCTGGGGGGAAATTTTGGGTGGATTTGGGGGGAATTTGGGATTTGGGGGGTCTGGGGGGAAATTTGGGGTGGATTTGGGGGTATTTGGGATTTGGGAGGGGTCTAGAGGTGGTGAGAAAACACACTGCTGGGTGGTGAGAAGCTGGGGCGGACTGGGAGGGACTGGGAGAGACTGGGAGAGACTGGCTTGTTGCTGGGAGAGACTGGGGGGCACTCGGGGGGGACTGGGAGGGAACTGGGATGGGACTGGGAGGGACTGGGGGGACCGGGACGGGACTGGGAGCACTGGGAGGGATTGGGGGAAGTGGGAGGGACTGGGGGATCACTGGGGCACTTTTGGGGTGTTGGAATTTGGGGTCTGGAGGGGCAATTTGGAGTGGGTTTGGGAGGTGTTGGGGTTTAGAGGAGATTTGGGGAGAATTTGGGGGTCTGGACAGGAAATTTGGGGGTCTGGAGGGGAAATTTGGGGGAGACTCAGCGGGGCATTTGGGACTGGGGGGGAATCTAGAGGAGCAATTTGGGGTGGATTTGGCGAGTGTTTGGGGGGCTCTGGAGGGTCAATTTGGGGTCTGGAGTGGAAATTTGGGGTGGATTTGGGGGTATTTGGAGTTTGGGGGGTCTGGAGGAGCAATTTGGGGTCTGGAGTGGAAATTTGGGTGGATTTGGGGGGTATTTGGAGTTTGGGGGGTCTGGAGGAGCAATCTGGGGTGGATTTAGGGGGTCTGGAAGGAAATTTGGGGTTTGGGGGGGTCAGGATGGGGAATTGGGGAGGGAATTGGGGGATTTTAAGGTTGGGGGGTCTGGAGGGGCAGTTTGGGGTGGATTTGGGGGCGGCGGGCAGGACTGGGGGTCCCAGGGGCCCCCCGAATCCCCCTGCCCGCAGGTGCGGGGGCGCTGCCGGGGGGCAGGAGAACCCCCTGGACCCCGAGCTGCCCCTCGGCTGCGCGTCAAGATCGCCGACCTGGGCAACGGCTGCTGGGTGGTGAGACTGGGACGGGAACTGGGGGACTGGGGGGACTGGGGGGTGACTGGGGGGATTGAGAGGGAACTGGGAGAGACTGGAGAGGACTGGGGGGACTGGGGGAACTGGGGGGACTGGGAGGGACTGGCAGGGACTGAGGGGTGACTGGGGGGATTGAGAGGGAACTGGGAGAGACTGGAGAGGACTGGGGGGACTGAGGGGTGACTGGGGGGACTGGGAGAGACTGGGGGGACTGGGAGAGACTGGGGGGATTGAGAGGGAACTGGGAGAGACTGGGGGGACGGGGAACTGGGGGGACTGGGAGAGACTGGGGGGACTGAGGGGGACTGGGGAACTGGGGGAGACTGGGAGAGAGCGGGGGACGGGGAACTGGGAGAGACTGGGGAACTGGGGGAGACTGGGAGAGACTGGGGGACTGGGAGGGACTAGGGGGACTGGGAGAACTGGGGGGACTGGGGGTACTGGAATGGGACTGGGAGCACTGGCAGGGACTGGGGGCTACTGGGATGGGACTGGGAACACTGGCAGGGACTGGGGGGAACTGGGAGGGACTGGGAGGGATCACTGGGGGCACTTTTGGGGTGTTGGAATTTTGGGGGCCTTGAGGGTTCTGGGGGGTTTTGGGAGGGTTGTGGGATTGTGGAGGTTTGGTGTGTCTGTGTGAGTTCTGGGGTGTGTGTAGGTTTTGGGGTGTTTTTGGGGTGTTTGGGGTTTGGGGTGTTTTTGGGCTGTTTGGGTGTGTTTTGGGTTTTTTGGGGGTGTTTGGTGTGTTTTGGGGTTTTTGGGGTGTCTGTGTGGGGTTTGGGGTGTTTTAGGCTCTTTGGTGTGTTTTGGGGTGGTTTTGGGGTGTTTTTTGGGGTGTTTGGTGTGTTTGGGGTGTTTTGGGGTGTCTGTGTGGGTGTTTGGGTGTGTTTTGGGGTGTTTGTTTGGGTTTGGGTGTGTTTTGGGATGTTTGGGTGTGTTTTGGGGTGTGTTTTGGGGTGTGTTTTGGGGTGTGTTTTGGGGTGTTTTGGTGTGTTTGGTGTGGTTTTGGGGTGTTTTTGGGGTGTTTGGTGTGTTTTGGGGTGTTTGGGTGTGTTTTGGGTGTGCTTTTGGGGTGTTTGGTGTGTTTTGGGGTGTTTGGGTGTGGTTTGGGTGTGCTTTTGGGGTGTTTGGTGTGGTTTTGGGTGCTCAGGCGGGTTTTGGGGTGACCCCTCCCGCAGCACAAGCACTTCACCGAGGACATCCAGACGCTGGCAGTACCGCGCGCTGGAGGTGCTGCTGGGGCGGGTACGGCCCGCCCGCCGACATCTGGAGCACGGCCTGCATGGTGAGGGACTGGGAGCACTGGGAGCACTGGGAGAGGCTTGGGGTTCACTGGCTTTGGGGAATGGGCTTTTTTGGGGGGCTTTGAGGGGTTCTGGGGGTTGTGGGTGTTTGGGGGTTTGGGGGTTTTTAGGAGTGTTTGGGTTTTTGGGGTGTCCGGGTGGGTGTGGGGTTGTGAGGGTTTGTTTGGTGGGTTTGGGGGTGGGGGTGGTTGCCCCAGGGTGGGGATGGTAGCCCCAGGGTGGGGGTGGTTGCCCGCCCCTCTCCGTGTCCCGCTGTCCCCGCAGGCGTTCGAGCTGGCCACGGGCGATTACCTGTTCGAGCCGCACTCGGGGGAGGAGTACAGCCGGGACGAGGGTGGGTGTGGCCGGAATTAGGGTGGGTGTGGCCATAACGAGGGTGGGTGTGGCCAGGGCACAGTCTCGGGGTGGGCAGATCCTCAACAATGATGTAATGGGGCGTGGCCTTTGGTAGCCAATAGGAGACCAGGAGAGGTGGCCTGACAAAGAGTGTGGCCATTGGGGTGGGGCCTCAAACAAGGGGCGTGGCTCCAAGTGGGAGGAGCCTGCCTGGGGTGGCAGCCAATGGGAGGAGGGGTTGGACCCAGCAGGGTGGGCGTGGCTAAAGGGGTGGGCGTGGCTAAAACGGGCGTGTCGCGATGTGCCCCGCCCCGCAGACCACATCGCCCACGTGATCGAGCTGCTGGGGAGATCCCGCGGCACGTGGCGCTGGGGGGCGCTACTCACGGGAGTTCTTCAACAGGAAAGGTGAGGGCGGGGCCGGGGCGGGGCCGGGGCGGGGTGTGGTCAGGGGAGTGGTCAGGGATGGGTGTGGCCGGGTTGGGCCAGAGGGCGTGTTCCTGTGCTGTCACACAGGTGAGGGCCTGTCCTGCCATATGTGACACAGGTGAGGGGTGTGTCCCTGTGCTGTCACACAGGTGAGGGCGTGTCCCTGTGCCGTGTGTGACACAGGTGAGGGCGTGTCCCTGTGCCCTGTGTCACACAGTGAGGGCGTGTCCCTGTGCTGTTTGTCACACAGGTGAGGGTGTGTCCCTGTGCTGTCACACAGGTGAGGGCGTGTCCCTGTGCCGTGTGTGACACAGGTGAGGGCGTGTCCTGCCGTGTGTCACACAGGTGAGGGCGTGTCCCTGTGCCGTGTGTCACACAGTGAGGGCGTGTCCGGCCCTGTGTCACACAGGTGAGGGCGTGTCCCTGTGCTGTGTGTGACACAGTGAGGGCGTGTCCCTGTGCCCTGTGTGACACAGGTGAGGGTGTGTCCTGCCGTGTGTCACACAGGTGAGGGTGTGTCCCTGTGCCCTGTGTGACCCGGTGGCCCCGCCCCCGCAGGTGAGCTAGCGCCACATCCGGCACCTGCGGCCCTGGGGGCTGCGGGCGGTGCTGCAGGAGAAGTACGAGTGGCCGCGGGGGCCGGCGGCCGCCGCTAGCGCTTCCTGCGGCCCATGCTGGCCTTCGAGCCCGGCCGCAGGGCCACGGCGCGGCAGTGCCTGCGGCACCCCTGGCTCTGCCCCCAGACCCAATAAACCACAGCTCTGCCCCCCAGACCCAATAAACCACGGCTGGCAGTGCCTGCGGCACCCTGGCTCTGCCCCCAGACCCAATAAACCACAGCTCTGCCCCCCAGACCCAATAAACCACGGCTGGCAGTGCCTGCAGCACCCCTGGCTCTGCCCCCAGACCCAATAAACCACGGCTGGCAGTGCCTGCAGCACCCCTGGCTCTGCCCCCAGACCCAATAAACCACGGCTGGCAGTGCCTGCGGCACCCTGGCTCTGCCCCCAGACCCAATGAACCACGGCTGTGCCCCCAGACCCAATAAACCACGGCTGGCAGTGCCTGTAGCACCCCTGGCTCTGCCCCCCAGACCCAATAAACCACAGCTGGCAGTGCCTGCAGCACCCTGGCTCTGCCCCCAGACCCAATAAACCACGGCTGTGCCCCCAGACCCAATAAACCACGGCTGGCAGTGCCCCCAGCCCCAATAAACCACGGCTGGCAGTGCCCCCAGACCCAATAAACCACCCCTGGCTCTGCCGCCAGACCCAATAAACCACGGCTGGCAGTGCCCCAGACCCAATAAACCACGGTTGGTAGTGCCTGCGGCACCCTGGCTCTGCCCCCAGACCCAGTGAACGCCCCCAGACCCAATAAACACCCTGGCAGTGCCCCCAGACCCAATAAACACCCTGGCAGTGCCTGCGGCACCCCTGGCTCTGCCCCCAGACCCAATAAACCACGGCTGGCAGTGCCCCAGACCCAATAAACCATGGCTGGCAGTGCCCCCAGACCCAATAAACCACGGCTGGCTCTGCCCCAGACCCAATAAACCACAGCTCTGCCCCCAGACCCAATAAACCACAGCGCTGGCAGTGCCTGCGGCACCCCTGGCTCTGCCCCCAGACCCAATAAACACCCTGGCAGTGCCCCCAGACCCAATAAACACCCTGGCAGTGCCCCCAGACCCAATAAACCACGGCTGGCAGTGGCCCCAGACCCAATGAATGCCCCCAGACCAAATAAACCATGGCAGTGCCTGCAGCACCCTGGCTGTGCCCCCAGACCCAATAAACCATGGCAGTGCCCCCAGACCCAATAAACACCCTGGCAGTGCCTGCGGCACTCCTGGCTCTGCCCCCAGACCCAATAAACACCCTGGCAGTGCCCCCAGACCCAATAAACCACGGCTGGCAGTGGCCCCAGACCCAATGAATGCCCCCAGACCAAATAAACCATGGCAGTGCCTGCAGCACCCCTGGCTGTGCCCCAGCCCCTGGCAGTGTCCCCAGACCCAATAAACACCCTGGCAGTGCCCCAGACCCAATGAACCACGGCTGGCAGTGCCCCCAGCCCAAATGAACCACCCTGGCTGTGCTTGCAGCACCTCTGGCTGTGCCCCCAGCCCCTGGCAGTGCCCCCAGCCCCAATGAACCACGGTAGGGCCGGGGCTCCCGGGCTCTTTATTGGGGTGCTCTGTGGGGAGGGGGGTTGGCGTGGTTGGAGGGTCCTGGAGTGTCTTCTGTGTGGCCCTGGGAATGTTTTGGGGTCCCTGGAGTGTCTCGTGTGTGGCCCTGGGGGTGTGTAAGGGTCCTGGAGGTGTCCAAGATGGTCTTGGGGGATTCCAGAGATGTTTTGGGGTCCTGAGAGTGTTCCAGAGGAGTTTTGGGGTCCCGTGAGGGTTTTGTGTGTGGTCCTGAGGGGTCCTGGGGTGGTCCTGGAAGTGTTGGGGTCCTGGAGGTGTCCATGGGGGTCCTGGGCATGTCCCAGAGTATTTTGGTGTCCCATGGGCGTTTTGTGTGTGGTCCTAGTGGGGTCCTAGAGGTGTTTTGGGGTCCCAGGGGTGTCCTGTATGTGGTCCGGTGGGTTTTGGGGGATCCTGGAGATATTTTGGGGTCCCATGTGGCTTTGTGCATGGTCCTGGAGGGGTCCCTAAGGGTGCCCTGGGTGTGCACTGTGGTCCTGGGGGTGTCCCAGAAATGTTTTGGGGTCCCATGTGAGTTTTGTGCGTGGTTGTGGGGGTGCATTGTGGTCCTAGTGGGGTCCCATGGGTGGTCCTGAAGGGTTCTGGGGGTGTCCCAGGGGAGTTTTGGGGTCCTGGGGGGTGTTTTTGGGTGGTCCTGAGCTGCTCCTGGGGTGTCCTGTGCTTCAGGGGTGTCCCAGAGGAGTTTTGGGGTCCTAAAGTGCATTGGGGTCCCTTGGGGGCATCGTGGTCCTGAAGGGCCTGGGGTGTTTTGGGGTCTTGGGGGTCCCTGGAGTCCCAGGGTGTCTGGTGTGTGGTCCTGGGGGTGTTTTGGGGTCCTAGGGATGCTTTGGGGTCCAAGGGGAGTCTGGTGCCTGGTCCTGGGGGTGTCTTGGGGCTCCAGGGGTGTTTTGGGGTCCCAGAGATATTTTGGGGTCCTGTGGGTATTTTGGGGTCCTGAGATGTTTTGGGGTCCCGGGGATGTCAGGTGGGTGCTCTGTGGATATTTTGGGGTCCCGGGGTCCCAGTAGATATTTTTGGGGTCCCCAGGGTGTCAGGTGGGTGCTCTGTGGGTGTTTTGGGGTCCCAGAGATGTTCTGGGGTCCCGGGGATGTCAGGTGGGGTGCTCTGTGTGATGTTTTGGGGTCCCGGGCTCTCAGGTGGGTGCTCTGTAGATATTTTGGGGTCCCAGGCTCTCAGGTGGGTTCTCTGTAGCTGTTTTGGGGTCCCAGGCTCTCAGGTGGGTTCTCTGTAGATATTTTGGGGTCCCGGGCTCTCAGGTGGGTTCTCTGTGGATATTTTGGGGTCCCAGGCTCTCAGGTGGGTTCCCTGTAGCTGTTTTGGGGTCCCAGGCTCTCAGGTGCGGCTCAGGTGGGAGATGATGCTCTGCACGGCGCCCGAGGTGGTGCCCTGGCCGCCGATGTCGGGGGTGTGCGTCTGGGGGCGGGGCCGGGTCAGGGCCACGCCCCCGGCTCGGGGCCACGCCCACGGGGCGGGAGGGGGCGGGGCTTACCCGGGGGTCGTCCAGCGAGGCCAGCACGGCCCGGCGGATGGAGGAGGCATGGCCGTGCAGCCTGGGGGCGGGCGAGCGCGGGCCACGCCCACATCAGCGGCCCCGCCCCCGCCAGGTGAGCACCCAGCAGCTCTGCCCCGCCCCCACCCCTCCTTCCTAAGCCCCTCCCACTGGGGACCACACCCTTTTAAAGCCACACCCCATTTTGGGGATGCTCCCAGGTGTTCTCCGCCCTCCCCAGGTGTTCCTCACCCTCCCCAGGTGACCTGCCCTCCCAGTGCCCTTCCTCCAGGTGAGCCCTGGCCCTCCCTGGTGTTCCCCACCCCTCCCAGGTGTTCTCCCCACCCTTCCCTCCCAGACGTTCCCACCCCCTCCCAGGTGTTCCCAGCCTCTCCCAAAGGTGCCCCACCCCAGCAGGTGAGCCCCACCCTCCCGGGTGTTCCTCACCCCTTCCCACGCACTCCCACCCCTCCCCAGGTGTGCCCCGCCCTCCCCGGGGTTCCTCACCCCCTCCCCGGCGTTCCCACCCCTCCCAGGTGTTTCCCCGCCCCTCCCAGGTGTGCCCCACCCCTCCCAGGTGTGCCCCGCCCCTCCCCAGGGGTTCCCACCCCCTCCCCAGGTGTTTCCCGCCCCTCCCAGGTGTGCCCCCGGCCCCGGCCCCGCCCACCGCAGGTGGTCCAGCATCATGCAGGCCGCCAGCAGCGCCGCCGTGGGGTTGGCGATGTTAGCGTTGGCGATGCTCTTGCCCGTGTTCCGCGTGGCCTGGGGGGCGCGGCCCTCAGGGACCCCAGTGCTCCCAGTAACATCCCCAGTGACCCCCAGTGCTCCCAGTGACCCCTCCCAGTGCTCCCAGTGACCTCCCCAGTGCTCCCAGTGACTGCCCCAGTAACATCCCAGTGACCCCCAGTAACATCCCAGTGACCACCCAGTGCTCCCAGTGACCTCCCCACTGCTCCCAGTGACCGCCCCAGTAACATCCCAGTGACCTCCCCAGTGCTCCCAGTGACCGCCCCAGTAACATCCCAGTGACCCCCAGTGCTCCCAGTGACCCCCAGTAACATCCCAGTGACCTCCCCAGTGTCCTGCCATGCCCCAGCAGAACCCCTCAGCACCCAAGTTCCCCACTCAAACTCCCCCCAGTGCTCCCAGTCCCTCCCAGTCCATCCCAGTGACCCCATACTGGCCACCCCACACCCCAGACCCCCCAGTCCATCCCAGTCCATCCCAGTGCCCCCACACTGGCCATCCCACCCCAATCCCCCCAGACTCACGGTTTCAAACACAGCATAGTCATGGCCATAGTTGGCTCCGGGCACCAGCCCCGGGCCCCCACCAGCCCAGACCCTCCCCAGTGCTCCCAGTCCATCCCAGTGCTCCCAGTCCACCCCAGTCCATCCCAGTGCCCCACACTGGCCATCCCACACCCCAATCTCCCCAGACTCACGGTTTCAAACACGGGCGTAGTCGTGGCCGTGAATTAGCGCCGGGCACCAGCCCGGGCCCCCACCAGCCCAGACCCCCAGTCCATCCCAGTGCTCCCAGTCCATCCCAGTGCTCCCAGTGCTCCCAGTGCCCCACACTGGCCATCCCACACCCCAGACACCCCAATCTCCCCCAGACTCACAGTTTCAAACACGGCATAGTCGTGGCCATAGTTGGCGCCGGGCACCAGCCCGGGCCCCCACCAGCCCAGACCCCCAGTGCTCCCAGTCCATCCCAGTGCTCCCAGTGCTCCCAGTCCATCCCAGTGCTCCCAATCCCCCATACTCACGGTTTCAAACACGGCATAGTCATGGCCGTAGTTGGCTCGGGCACCAGCCCCGGGCCCCCACCAGCCCGGCGCAGGCGTTGTTGACGATGTTCCCGTAGAGATTTGGCATCACCATCACATCGAACTGCTGCGGCCGGGACACCAGCTGGGCACGGCACGGCGTCACTGGGAGCACTGGGAGGGCTCGGGGGTTTTTGGGGGGGGTTTTTGGGGGTTTTGGGGCAGACCTGCATGGTGGTGTTGTCCACGATCATGCTGCGGAACGTGATCTCAGGGTACTCGGCCGCCACCTCCTGGCAGCACTGCAGGAACAGCCCGTCCCCAACTTCCTGCGGGGTCAGGGGTGAGACCCCAAAATATATCCAGGGTACCCCCAAAAATAACCGGGATCCCCCAGCTCTGCAGGAACAGCCCATCCCCCAACTTCCTGCAGGGGTCAGGGGTGAGACCCTAAAATATATCCGGGTACCCCCCAAAAATAACCGGGATCCCCCCAAAAAATATCTGAGACACCCCCAGCACTGCAGGAACAGCCCGTCCCCCAACTTCCTGTGGGGTCAGAGGGTGAGACCCCAAAAACCCCAGTGTGCCCCCAAAAATACCCCGTGTACTCCCCAAAAATATCCAGGATAACCCCGGGATCCCCCAGATCTGCAGGAACAGCCCCTCCCCAACTTCCTGCAGGGTCAGCACCCCACACCCCAGCAAAGGCCCCAGAACCCCCCAAAACCCCCAAGGATCACCAGCACACCTTGATAACCCCAAGCCCCCTTCCCAAGACCCCCAAACCCCCAAGGATCCCCCAAACCCCCTCCCAGGACCCTCAAAACCCCTCCCCAGACCCCTCAAACCCCCTGAGACACCCCTGGGATCCCCCAAAGCCCAGCCCAGGACCCTCAAAGCCCTCCCAGGACCTCCCAAACCCCTCAGGACCCCCAAAACGCCCCAAGGATCTCCCAAATCTCCTGGGATCCCCAAGGATCTCCCAAACCCCTCCAGGACCCCCAAGAATCCCCCAAAACTCCCTCTAGGACCCGCCAAGGACTCCTTGGGATGCCCCAGAACCTTCTCAGGACCCCCAATGCCCCCAGAACTCCTCAAAGCCCTGCCCAGGACATCTCAAATCATTCCAGAACCCGCCAGGATCCCCAAAAACCCCCAAGGACCCTTCAAGGAACCCCCAAACACCTCCTTGGATCCTCCAAACCCGCTCAGAACCTCCCAAGCCCCTCCAGGACCGTCCTGTGATCTCCTAAAACCTCCCCCAGGACCCCTCAAGGATCCCCAAAGAGCCCCCAAAATCCTCCCAGGACCCCTCAATGACCCCCAAGCCCCCAGGACCCCCAAAATCCCCAAGCCCCCAGGCCCCCCTGCGATCCCCTAAAACCCCTCAAGGACCCCGCAAACCCACCCAGGACCCCTCAAGGACCCCCAAAGAGTCCCCCCAAAATCCCCCCCAGGACCCCTCAAGGACCCCCAAACCCCTCCAGGACTCCCCTGTGATCCCTAAAACCACCCCCAGGACCCCTCAAGGACCCCCAAAGACCCCCCCAAAACCCTCTAGGACCCCCCAAGCCCCCCAGGACCCCCAAGCCCCCCAGCGATCCCCTAAAACCCCTCAAGGACCCCGCAAACCCACCCAGGACCCCTCAAGGACCCCCAAAGAGTCCCCCAAAATCCCCCCAAGCCCCCAGGACTCCCCAAAATCCCCCAAGCCCCCCAGGACCCCCAAGCCCCCCAGGACCCCCAAAATCCCCCAGGCCCCCGGCCGTACATGATGTTGGCCTTGTGCACGCGGTGGCCCTGCGCCACGCGACAGTAGCGCCAGCCCCAAGGCGTAGTGAGCGATGCGCCGCGAGCGCCCCGCCGTGATGATCTTGAGGCTCTCGACCACCCCCGGCCACGCTCTGAGGGGGGGGATGGGCGTGGCAGGGGGCGTGGCAGGGGCGAGGGAATCATCCATAGGGTGGGGCAGGGCTGGAGAATCATCCACAGGGGCGGCAGGGCAGGGAATAATCCACAGGGGGCGTGGCAGGGGCAGGGAATCACAGGGTGTGGCAGGGGCTGGGGAATCATCCACAGGGCGGGGCAGGGGCAGGGAATAATCCACAGGGTGTGGCAGGGGCGGGGCATCACTCACAGGGTGTGGCAGGGGCAGGGAATCACAGGGAATCACAGGGTGTGGCAGGGGTGGGGCATCACTCAGGGCGTGGCATGGGCAGGGCACGGAATTATCCACAGGGTGTGGCATGGGTGGGGCAGGGAATCATGAACAGGGTGTGGCAGAAGCGGGGAATTATCCACAGGGCGTGGCAGGGGCGGGCATCACTCACAGGGGCGTGGCATGGGCAGGGCAGGGTGGGGAATCATCCACAGGGCGTGGCATGGGCAGGGAATAATCCACAGGGTGTGGCAGGGGCAGGGAATCACAGGGAATCACAGGGTGTGGCAGAGGTGGGGCATCACTCAGGGCGTGGCATGGGCAGGGCAGGGGCATGGCAGGGTGGGGAATCACTCGCAGGATGTGGCAGGGAATCATCCACAAGGTGGGGCAAGGGTGGGAAATAATCCACAGGGCGTGGCAGGGGCGGGGCATCACTCACAGGGGCGGGGCATGGGTGGGGCAGGGCAGGGAATCATCCACAGGGCGTGGCAGGGGTGGAGCATGGGCGGGGCATCACTCACAGGGCGTGGCAGGGAATCATCCAGAGGGTGTGGCAGGGGTGAGGAATCATCCACAGGGCGGGGCACAGGCGGGAACTAATCCACAAGGTGTAGCACGGGCGGGGCAGGGGCAGGGAATCATCCACAGGGCGTGGCAGGGGCGGGGCATCACTCACAGGGCGGGGCAGGGGCAGGGAATCACTCACAGGGGCGTGGCAGGGGCGGGGCATCACTCACAGGGCGGGGCACGGGCGGGGAATCACTCACAGGGCGTGGCAGGGGCGGGGCAGGGAATCACCCACAGGGCATGGCAGCATCCCTGGGGTGTGGCAGGGGTGTGGCACCTCCAACAGGGTGTGGCACCTCCAGCAGGGTATGACATCATCCCCAGGGTGTGGCAGGGCTGTGGCATCATTGCCAGGGCGTGGCACAGGTGGGGCAGGGGTGTGGCGCTGCCCACAGGGCGTGGCAGGGGCGCGGTCTCAGCCCTGGGCGTGGCCACTCCCAGCCAATAGGGCGGGGCTATGGGTGGGGGAGTGGCCTCCTGACTTTGGTGATTTTGGGGCCATCCAGGAGTGGTTTTGGGAGATTTTGGGTGGATTTTGGGTGTTTTCTGTGGATTTTGGCTTTTTTGGGTGTACCCTAGCTGGTTTGGGCTGTATTTTGGTTGTTTTGGCTGTATTTTGGCTGTTTTCTGTGGGATTTTGGCTGGTTTTGGGTGCCCACCTCATGCTCCAGGGAGCTGTACTCGCCCTCCCATGCTCTCTGTGATTTTGGGGTGATTTTGGCTGGTTTTGGGGTGTATTTTGGGTGTATTTGGGCTGTTCACCTCGTGCTCCAGGGAGCTGTACTCGCCCTCGGTGTTCTCTGTGATTTTGGGGTGATTTTTGGGGTGATTTTGGGTGTATTTTGGGTCCCCACCTCGTGCTCCAGGGAGCTGTACTCCCCTCGTGTTCTGTGTGATTTTGGGGTGATTTTTGGGGTGATTTTGGCCGTTTTTGGGGTCCCACCTCGTGCTCCAGGGAGCTGCACTCTCCCCATGCTCTGTGTGATTTTGGAGTGATTTTGGGGTGATTTTGGCCGTTTTGGGGTCCCACCTCGTGCTCCAGGGAGCTGCACTCTCCCCATGCTCTGTGTGATTTTTGGAGTGATTTTTGGGGTGATTTTGGCCGTTTTTGGGGTCCCACCTCGTGCTCCAGGGAGCTGTACTCGCCCTCAGTGTTCTCCCTGACGATCAGGATGTCGATGTCGCGGTGCCGCGTCTCCACCCCGGGCAGGCTCTGGCAGTGAATCACGTTGGCGTAGAGATCCAGGCTGGTCCTGGCAGCCCCAAAAACACCGGGATGGGCCCCAAAATATGCAAATCAACCCCAAAAATATGCAAATCAACCCCCCAAAATGCATGTGAATCACAAAAAATGCAAATGGACCCCAAAAAATGTAAATCGACCCCCAAAAATGCAAATCAACCCCCAAAAAGCACATGAATCCCCAATAAATGTAAATGGTTCCCAAAATATGCAAATCAACGCCCCAAAAGTGCAAATGAATCCCAAACACATGGAAATGAACCCCCAAAAAAGCAAATGAACCCATAAATGTACAGTTGAACCCAAAAAATGCAAATGAATCCAAGAAAATGCAAAACAACTCTCAAAAATGCAAATCAACCCCCCAAAAAATGCAAATCAATCCCCCAAGAAATGCAAATCAACCCCAAAAATACATATGAATCTCCAAAAAATGCAAATCAACCCCCAAACACATAAACAAACCCCAAAAATGCAAATCAACCCCAAAAATATGCAAATGAACCTCCAAAGACGTAAATCAATCTCCCAAAATATGCAAATCAAACCCCAAAATATGCAACCCAACCCCCAAAATACACAACAAACCCCACAAAAAAATGCAAATTACTCCCCAAAATACACAAATCACCCCCAAAAATATTCAAATGAACTCAAAAAAAAATGCAAGTCAGCCCCCAAAAATGTGAATCAACCACCAAAAATATGCAAATGAGCCCCCCCAGTCCCTCCCAGTGCTCCCAGTGTGGCTCTCACCGGATCAGGTTGTTCCGGGACTTGTGGCTCGGGGGCAGGTTGTGATTGGTCTCAATGTTCCCTGAAAAGCCAAAAAACCCAAAAACCAGCGGGGTCAGGGCAGGACTTGGGGGGATTTGGGGATTTTTGAGGAGATTTTTGGGGTTTTGGGAGGAGATTTGGGGATCTGGGGGAGATTTGGAGGAGACTTGGAGGAGACACAGGGTGGATTAAAGGAGGTTTAGAGGAGATTTGGGGGGATTTGAGGTGATTTGGGGCTGATTTCATGAGATTTTGGGGTGATTCTGGGTAACCTCATGAGATTTTTGGGGTGATTTGATGGGATTTTGGGTGATTTGATGCGATTTTGGGTGATTTGATGCGATTTTGGGTGACCTGATGAGATTTTGGGTGATTTGATGCGATTTTGGGATGATTTAATGATTTAGAGTGGTTTTGATGAAATTTTAGAGTAGATTTGATCAGATTTTAGAGTGATTTGAGACAATTTAGGAGTGATTTGATGAAATTTTAGTTAATTTGATGATTTTGATGAGATTTTGAGGTGATTTGATGAGATTTGGGGTTGATTTAATGAGATTTTGGGGTGACTTGAGAGGATTTTTGGGGTGATGAGATTTAGGGTGGATCTGATGAGATTTGGGGTGATTTTGCTAAGATTTTAGTTGACTTTATGAGATTTTGGGTGGTTTTGACGAAATTTAGGGTGGTTTCCATGAGATTTAGGGTAGTTTGATGAGATTTTGGGATGATTTGATGGGATATGGGGATGATTTTCTGAGATTTGGGATGATTTGCTGGGATCTTGGGCTGATTCGATGGCATTTCTGGGGTGATTTGATGGGACTTGAGGTGTTTTGGGGTGACTTTGGGGTGTTTTGAGGCGATTTTGGGGTGACTTTGGGGTGTTTTGATGAGATTTGGGGTGTTTTGGGGTGACTTTGGGGTGTTTTGAGGCAATTTTGGGGTGATTTGATGAGATTTGGAGTGTTTTGGGGTGATTTTCTGGGATTTTGGGGTGATTTGGGGTGATTTTGGGTTGATTTGATGGGATTTGGGGTGTTTTGGGGTGATTTTGGGGTATTTTTGTTCCCCCTGACCCTTGAGTGTCGCTCCATTGTGCCGGATCGATGAGATTTTGGGTGATTCTTGATGATATTTGGGATGATTTGGTGGGATTTTGGGGTGATTTTGGGTGATTTGATGGGATTTTGGGGTGATTTTGGGTGATTTTGGGGTGATTTTGGGGTGATTTCTGTCCCCCCGACCCTTGAGCGCCACGCCGTTGCGCCGGATCGATGAGATTTTCGGTGATTTTGATGGGATTTTGGGATGATTTGATTGGATTTGGGGTGATTTTGGGGTGATTTGATTGGATTTTGGGTGATTTTGGGGTGATTAGATGAGATTTTGGGTGATTTTGGGGCAGTTTTTCTCCCCCTGACCCTTGAGCGCCACGCCGTTGCCCGGATCAATGAGATTTACAGTGGATTTGATGGGATTTTGGGGTGATTTGATTGGATTTGGGGTGATTTGATTGGATTTTGGGTGATTTTGGGGTGATTTTTGGGTGATTTTGGGGCAGTTTTTGCTCCCCCTGACCCTTGAGCACCATGCCGTTGCGCTGGATCGATGAGATTTAGATTGATTTTGATGGGATTTTGGGGTGATTTTGGGTGATTTGATTGGATTTTGGGTGATTTTGGAGTGATTTTGGGGTGATTTGATGGGATTTTGGGTGATTTTGGGTGATTTGGGGATATTTTGGGTGATTTGATTGGATTTTGGGGTGATTTTGGGGTGATTTTGGGTGATTTTGGGGTGATTTGATGAGATTTTGGGATGCTTTGGGGCGATTTCTGTCCCCTGACCCTTGAGCGCCACGCCGTTGCGCCCGGATCGCTGAGATTTAAGGATTTGATGGGATTTTGGGGTGATTTGATTGGATTTTGGGGTGATTTGGGGTGATTTTGGGGTGATTTGATTGGATTTTGGGTGATTTTGGGGTGATTTGATGAGATTTTGGGATGTTTTGGGGTGATTTCTGTCCCCCTGACCCTTGAGCGCCACGCCGTTGCACCGGATCGATGAGATTTAGATTGATTTTGATGGGATTTTGGGGTGATTTTGGGGTGATTTTGGGTGATTTTGGGGTGTTTTGGGGCGTTTTTGGGTGATTTTGGGGTGATTTCTGTCCCCCCTGACCCTTGAGCGCCACGCCGTTGCGCTGGATCACTGAGATTTAAGGATTTGATGGGATTTTGGGGTGATTTTGGGTGATTTGATTGGATTTTGGGGTGATTTTGGGTGATTTTGGGTGATTTGATTGGATTTTGGGTGATTTTGGGTGATTTGATGGGATTTGGGGTGATTTTGGGTGATTTTTGGGTGATTTTGGGGTGATTTCTGTCCCCCGACCCTTGAGCGCCACGCCGTTGCACCGGATCACTGAGATTTACGGTGGATTTGATGAGATTTTGGGGTGATTTGATTGGATTTTGGGGTGATTTTGGGTGATTTTGGGGTGATTTGGGGTGATTTTGGGGTGATTTTGGGGTGATTTTGTTGATTTTTGGGGTGTTTTGGGGCGTTTTGGGTGATTTTGGGCGATTTCTGTGCCCCCTGACCCTTGAGCGCCACGCCGCTGTCGCCGGATCAATGAGATTTAGATTGATTTTGATGGGATTTTGGGGTGATTTTGGGGTGATTTTGGGTGATTTTGGGGTGTTTGGGGGCGTTTTGGGATGTTTTGGGGTGATTTCTGTGCCCCCTGACCCTTGAGCGCCACGCCGTTGCGCCGGATCACTGAGATTTACGGTGGTTTTGATGGGAGTTTGGGGTGATTTTAGGGTGATTTTGGGTGATTTTTGGGGTGTTTTGGGGCGTTTTTGGGTGATTTTGGGGCAATTTCTGTCCCCCCTGACCCTTGAGCGCCACGCCGTTGCGCCGGATCGCCGTGATCGCGTTCTGCACGTCGTCCTCGGGCGCCTCCGAGTTCACCCGAACCTCCTCGAAATCCACGGGCACCGAGGCGTGCCTGGAATACCCAAATGTAAACAGGGGAAAAGCAAATTTAACCAGGGAAAAAACCCCAAAAATCAGCCTGGAAAAACCTTAAAAACCAGCCTGGGAAACCCAAATTTAAATAGGGGAAAAACAAATTTAACCAGGGAAAAAAAACCAAAAATCAGCCTGGAATACCCAAAAACCAGCCTGAAAAACCCAAAAATCAGTCTGGGGAAACCCAAATTTAAACAGGGGAAAAACCCAAAAACCAGTCTGGGGAAACACAAATTTAAACAGGGGAAAAGCAAATTCAACCAGGGAAAAAAACCAAAAATCAGCCTGGAAAAACCCAAAAACCAGCCTGAAAAACCCAAAAATCAGTCTGGGGAAACCCAAATTTAAACAGGGGAAAAACCCAAAAACCAGCTTGGGAAAAATCCAAATTCAATCTGAGAAAACCCAAAATCAGTCTGGGGAAACCCAAATTCAGTCTGGGAAAATCCAAATTTAAACAGGAAAAACCCAAATTTAACCAGGAAAAAATCAAAAAATCAGCCTGGAAAAACCCAAAAACCAGCCTGAAAAACCCAAAAACCAGTCTGGGGAAACCCAAATTCAAACAGGAAAAAACCAAATTTAACCAGGGGAAAAAAACCAAAAACCAGCCTGGGGGAAATCCAAATTCAGTCTGGGGAAACCCAAATTTAAACAGGGAAAACCCAAATTTAACCAGGGAAAAAACCCAAAAATCAGCCTGGAAAAACCCAAAAACCAGTCTGGGGAAACCCAAATTTAAACAGGAAAAAACCAAATTTAACCAGGGAAAAAACCCAAAAATCAGCCTGGAAAAACCCAAAAACCAGTCTGGGGAAATCCAAATTTAAACAGGGGAAAAATCCAAAAACCAGCCTGGGAAAAATCCAAATTCAATCTGAGAAAACCCAAAATCAGTCTGGGGAAACCCAAATTCAGTCTGGGAAAACCCAAAATCAGTCTGGGGAAAACCCAAATTCAGTCAGGGAAAATCCAAATTTAAGCAGGGGAAAAACCCAAATTTAACTGGGGTAAAACGCAAAATCAGTCTGGGAAAAACACAAATTTAACCAGGGAAAAACCCAAAAATCAGCCTGGGGAAACCCAAATTTAAACAGGGGAAAATCCAAAAATCAGTCTGGGGAAAACCCAAATTTAACTAGGGGAAAACCCAAAATCAGTCTGGGGAAACCCAAATTCAGTCTGGGAAAACCCAAAATCAGTCTGGGGAAACCCAAATTTAACTAGGGGAAAACCCAAATTTAACCAGAGGAAAAAACCAAATTTAACCAGGAGAAAAAAACCAAATTCAGTCTGGGGAAAAGCCACACCTCATCAAAACCTCATCAAAGGAATAATTTTAGGAATAATTCCCATTTCTGGGGTTCACTTGCACATTTTAGGAATAATTTCCATTTTTTGGTGTTTTTGGCACATTTTATAAATCAATTCCCATTTTCTGAGATTCACTTGCACGTTTTATGAACTAATTTCTATTTTTTAGGATTCTCTTGCACATTTTATGAATAATTTCCAATTTTTAGTATTTCTTTCCACATTTTAGGAATAATTTCCATTTTGGGGGTTTTTTCGCACATTTTATGAATAATTCCATTTTTTGGTTTCACTTGCACATTTTATGAATCCATTCCCATTTTTTGGTGTTTTTTACACATTTTATAAAACAATTCCCATTTTCTGTCATTCACTTGCAGATTTTACGAATCCATTCCCATTTTTGGGATTCACTTGCACATTCCAGAAATAATTCCCATTTTTTGGAGTTTTTTACACATTTGATGAATCCATTCCCATTTTTTTGTGTTTTGCACATTTTATAAACCAATTCCCATTTTTTTTTATTCCCTTGCACATTTTATGAATCCATTCCCATTTTTGGGGTTCATTTGCACATTTCAGGAATAATTTCCATTTTTTGAGATTCACTCGCACATTTTACGAATAATTTCCATTTTTTGGGGTTTTTTCGCACATTTTATGAATCCATTCCCATTTTTGGGGTTCCCCAGCACATTTCAGGAATAATTTCCATTTTTTAGGATTCACTCGCACATTTTACGAATCCATTCCCATTTTTTGGGGTTTTTGGCACATTTTATAAACCAATTCCCATTTCCTGAGATTCACTTGCACATTTCAGGAATAATTTCCATTTTTTTGGGGTTTTTTACACATTTTAGGAACCCATTCCCATTATTTTTATTCACTCGCACATTTTACGAATCAATTCCCATTTTCTGAGACTCAATTGCACATTTCAGGAATAATTTCCATTTTTTGGGTTTTTTTGCACATTTTACGAATCCATTCCCATTTCCTGAGATTCACCTGCACATTTCACGAATAATTCCTATTTTTTGGGGTTTTTTTACACATTTCACTAATAATTCCCATTTTTGAGATTCACCTGCACATTTTACGAATAATTCCCATTTTTCTGGTTTCACTCGCCCATTTCACGAATCCGTTCCCGTTTCTGGGGTTCCCCAGCCCCCAAACCCAGCCCCTCTCACCTGAAGACGTCCTTGGCGTGCAGCATGAGCTTCGGGCCCGATGCCGTCCCGGGGATCAGCGTCACCGTGTGCCGCCCGCCGTACTTAGCGGGGGGCTGAGGACAGACAATTCGGTGCCCACCCCCCTTGGCCCCAAAAATTCCCAAAATTCCCTGCCCTGAAGGCTTTGAGGACCCCCCGGTGATTTTGGGGCCCCCCCCGGTGATTTTTGGGCTCCCCAAGTGCATTTTGAGCCATCCGCTGGTGATTTTCGGTCCCCAAGAGAATTTTGGGACCCCCACTTGGATATTTTGGGCCCTCACAGTGATTATTTTTGGGCTCCCCCTTGGTGATTTTCAGACCCCCTGGTGATTTTTGGGGCTCCTCAGTGATTTTAAGGTCCCTCCCAATGATTTTGGAACCCCTCCTGGAGATTTTTGGGGACCCCCAGTGATTTTTGGGCTCCCCAAGTGCATTTTGGGGACCCCCCAGTGATTTTGAAACCCCCTTGGTGATTTTTGGGTTCCCCAGTGTTTTTGGGGCCCCCCGGTGATTTTGGGGCCCCTTGGTGATTTGAGGCCCCTTGGGAATTATGGTGTCCCCCAGGGATTTTTGGGGACCCTCCTGTGATTTTTGAAACCCCCTTGGTGATTTTTGGGTCCTCCAGAGATTTTTAGGCTCCTCAATTCATTTTGGGGCCACTCCCCCCAACTTTTAGGGACCGCCCAGGAGGTTTTTGGGGTACTCACGATGCTGCGTTGCTGTTGGGGGGAGAATGAGGCAGTCAGTGACAAACAGAGCGTGACCCCCCAAAATCCCACCCAGGACCCCTCCCCACCCCAAAATTTGGGGTTTGGAGCCCTCCGAGTCCAGGGGTGCCCCAAACGCGGAAAAAAGGGGTTGGGGTCTCTGCCCCGGGTCAGGGGTACCTGAGACCCCTCCAGGTGGGGGAGGGGTTTTGGGGATTTTGGGGGTGGGGAGGGGCACTCACGGGGGGAGGTGCAGCCGCTCGGCATCATGGGAAATCCCGGCCTGGGCAATCCACACCTGCGGTGGGGAGGGGTCCCGTGAAGCAGGGGAGACCCCAAAGCAGCCGAGACCCCCCAGACGGTTCTAAAGCCCCCTCCCCCATAGTCCGGGACCCTTCAGAAGCGCCTCATTAATTACAAAAGTGTTAATTAATTTTGTATGGGGTGATCCCCCGCGACCCCGCCAATGGCTCTGCCCCCAGCAAGATCAGCCAATCACAACGCGAGGCGCTGCCCGTCCCACCCCTCCGCGAGCTCAGCCAATCAGCGCACGGAAACGCGCCACACCCTCCCGGGCAGCCAATCAAAATCCGCTCCGCCACTTCCGGGTCCCTGCCCTCCAGGCGGCCCCGCGTGCGCGCCAGCCAATCACACGCCGCCGGTGCGGCGGGAACCGGAGGGAACCGGCGGGAACCGGCGGGGCGAAGCTCGGTAGACGGCGGGGCCGGTTCTGATTGGTCACTCACCGCACGCGGCCGTAGCGCGGCCCGCACCAGGCGTCGTCGCGCCGCCGTCAACGCCGCCGCCATGATGCTCCCCCGGCAGCTCGAGCTCTCGCGAGATCTCGGCACCGCCCACGCGAGGAGATTGGGCGATAAGCTCGAACTCTCGCGAGAGTTCCCGCCTCACTCCTCCCGCCAGCTACCACGCCCTCACGCCGCGGCGGCCATTTTGTGCCTGGGAGGGCGGCGGCGTGAGACCTCAGGGCAGGAGAGGCGGTTCCTCCCCACAGCGATCTACCCCAGAACGGCGATACCCGAGCGCGGAGCCTTTTCCCCAACCGCGCTTTGACTGGAGTGCGAAAAAAACCGCGACTGATAACGGGGGGGGAAAGAGCTGCGGCCGCCGCCCCTCATCCGTCACTATGGCAACCTAAGAGTGCGCATGCGCAGGGGCGTGACCGCGGTTCCGCCTCCCGCGCCACGGGTGGGGCCGCTGCCATTTTACCCGCGTGGGTGCTTCAATGCGCATGCGCAGACCTTTGGCCACACCCCCGCGTGTATTAGCCCCGCCTTTTGGTCCGTTAGCCACGCCCCCGCCCCCACCGCCGGCCACGTCGCGCGCGGCCGGGCGGCGCGCTCAATCCTCATTGGTCAGATGGCGCGCGCGTTCCCGCCCCCAGCGCTCTGATTGGTGCGCGCGCAGGCGTTGCCGGCGCTGATTGGATGCTGCCCGCGGGGGCGGGGCCGGGGGCGGGTGCGTGCGGCCGATCATGGCGGGTGCCGGGCTGCTCCCGCTGCTGGTGCTGCTGCTGGCGGCCAGCGGGGCCGCGGGTAGGGCGGGAATCGGGGTCCCGTGAGCCGGAACGGGAATTTGTGAGGGGAACCCGCATGTCGTGAGGGCTCTGAGGGGTTCTGGGGGGTGTGAGAAGGTCCTGTGGGCGTTGCGGGAGTCGAGATCTCTGAGCACCGTGAGGGGAAGGAGGAGAGCGGGGGTCCCGTGAGGGGAATCCCGGTGCTGGTGATGTCCGTGAGGGGTCCCGAGGTCCCGTGAGGGGAGATCGAGGATCCCATGAGGGGGAACCGGGGGTTCCATGACGGGGGACCGGGGTCTCATGAAGGATCCCGGGACCGGTGAGGTCCGTGAGGGGTTCCGGAGTTCCATGAGGGGAGGACTGGAGGTTCCGTGAGGGGACCGGGGTCGGTGAGGGAGATCGCGGGTTCCATGAGGGGGAACCGGGCCGGTGAGGTCCGTGAGGGGTCCCAGGGTTTCCATGACGGGGAACGGAGGGTCCGTGAAGGGGTCCCGGGACCGGTGAGGTTGGTGAGGAGGGTCCGGGGTCGCATGAGGGAGATCGAGGGTACCATGAGGGGGAACCGGGGCCGGTGAGGGGAGATCGGGGGTCCCATGAGGAGGAACCGGGCCCGGTGAGGGAGATCAGGCTTCCATGAGGGGAGATCAGGGGTTCCATGAGGAGGAACCGGGCCCGGTGAGGTCCGTGAGGGGTCCCGGGGTCCCATGAGGGGGATCAGGGTCCCATGAGGGGGATCAGGGGTTCCATGAGGGGGAACCGGGCCCGGTGAGGTCCGTGAGGGGTCCCGGGGTCCCATGAAGGGGATCGGGGGTCCCATGAGGGGGATCGGGGGTCCCATGAGGGGGATCGGGGGTTCCATGAGGGGAACCGGGCCCGGTGAGGTCCGTGAGGGGATCAGGGTCCTGGACCAGTGAGGTCCGTGAGGGGTCTCGGGGGTCTGGGCTGCCACTGGGGGTCCCGGGGCATTGAGGGTCTATTGGCGGCTCGGCTGCGTTTGGGGAGGGGATTTGGGGTCTCTGGGACAGCTTTAGGGGTCTCAGCTGCGTTTTTAAGGGGGTCCCTGGGGTGGGGGTGCCGAGCCTGTGCGCTGAGGGGGTCCGTCCGTGCCGCCCCTGCCCAGGCGAGCCCTGCCCGAGCCCACCATCGCCCCTCCTATTACACCACCTCGGACGCCGTCATCGCCTCCGAGAGCGTCTTCGTGGTGGAGATCTCCCTGGTGTGCAAGAACGGCGCCCAGGTGAGACCCCGCGGGGTCGGGGGTGAGACCCTCCCGGACCCCCTGAGCGCCCTCCCCCGCAGAACGTGGCTCTGTACGCCGACGTGAACGGGAAGCAGTTCCCGGTGACCCGCGGGCAGGACGTGGGCAGGTACCAGGTGAGGCTGGGGGGGTCGGGGGATTATTTTGGGGGGCTTTGAGGGCTCAGGTGAGTGGGGATCTTTAGGATGAGTTGGGGAGGTTTTTTTGGGGGTTTTAGGTGAGTGGGGATCCCTGGCAGGATTTAGGAGGATTTAGGAGGGGTTTTGAGGGGCTCAGGTGGGTTTGGGGGCTCAGGTGAGTGGGGGTCCCTGGGAGAGTTTAGGCTGAGGGGCTCAGGTGAGTTTTGGGGGCTCAGGTGAGTGGGGGGTCCCTGGGAGGATTTAGGGAAGGGTTTTGAGAGGCTCAGGCGAGTGGAGGATCTTTAAGAGAGGCTGGGGAAGGTTGTTTTTGGGGGTTCAGGTGAGTGGGGGTCCCTGGGAGGATTTAGGGAGGGGTTTTAAGGGGACCTCAGGTGGGTTTGGGGGGCTCAGGTGAGTAGAGGGTCCTTGGGAGGGTTTTGTGGGGGTTCAGGTGAGTAAAGGGGTCCCTGAAAGGGTTTAGGAGGGGTTTTAGGGGCCTCAGGTGGGTTTGGGGGTTTTGAGGGGCTCAGGTGAGTGGGGATCTTTAGGAGAGGCTGGGGAGGTTGTTTTGGGGGGCTCAGGTGAGTGGGGGGTCCCTGGGAGGGTTTAGGGAGGGGTTTGGGGGGTTCAGGTGAATATGGGGGTCTCAAGGGGGTTTTGGGAAATTCAGGTGAGTTTGGGAGGGTTTGGAGGTTGGTTTTGGGGGGCTCAGATGAGGCTGGAGGGGTTTGGGGGCTCAGCTGAGTTTGGGGGTCGATTTTGGGGGACTCAGGTGAATTTGGGGGTCGATTTTGGGGGGGCGCAGCTGAGTTTGGGGGTTGATTTAGGGGCTCAGCTGAGTCTGGGGGTTGATTTGAGGGCTCAGCTGAGTTTGGGGGTCGATTTTGGGGGGCTCAGGTGAGTTTGGGGGTTGTTTTGGGGGACTCAGGTGAATTTGGGGGTCGATTTTGGGGGGGGCGCAGCTGAGTTTGGGGGTTGATTTTGGGGGGCTCAGATGAGTTTGGGGGTTGATTTTGGGGGGCTCAGGATAGTTTGGGGGTTGATTTTAGGGGGCTCACCTGAGTCTGGGGGTTGATTTGGGGGGCTCAGCTGAGTTTGGGGGTCGATTTTGGGGGGCTCAGGTGAATTTGTGGGTTGATTTTTGGGGACTCAGCTGAGTTTGGGGGTTGATTTTTGGGGGCTCAGGTGAATTTGGGGGTTGATTTTGGGAACTCACCTGAGTTTGGGGGTCGATTTTGGGGGGCTCACCTGAGTCTGGGGTTGATTTTGGGGGGCTCAGCTGAGTCTGGGGCTGTGAGCAGCTCTGGGGGTCCCAGCTGAGGCTGGCAGAGCTTTGGGGGTCTCAGATCAATTTGGGGAGGGGTCCCAGCGCTCCCACCCCCCTTGCCCCTCCCCCCAGGTGTCCTGGAGCCTGGAGCACCGCCAGGCCCAGTCGGGCACCTACGAGGTGAAATTCTTCGATGAGGAATCCTACAGCGCCCCTCGCGCAGGTGGGGACCCCTCCCCAAATTCGGGGGGCTTCAGGACTTCCAAACCCTCTGAGCCTCCTCTGACTCCCCCAAACCCCCCAGGCCCAGTCGGAACAACGAGGACGTGTCGCGCGTCCGGCCGCTCTTCACCGTCAGCGTCGACCACCGGGTGGGTCTGGGGGGCGATTCTGGGGGACCCCCCCAAATTTGGGGGGTTTGGGGGGTCCCCCACCGAGTTTGGGGGCTGGAAGGGCCACGGGGTTTGGGGGGAGTTTTCAGGGGTCCTGGGGTGGCTCTGAGGGGTGAATTTGGGGGCCTGGGGGATTTTTGGGGGGAAATTGAGATTTTGGGGAAATAAAACAGATTTTGGGGTGTCCCAGTTGATTTTTGGGGGTAAAACTGAGATTTTTGGGGTGTCCCAGGGGTTTTTTGGGGTGTCCCGGGATTTAGGGGCCAGGGGATTTTTGGGGTGTCCCAAGAGGATTTTTGGGGGAAAATTGAGATTTTAGGGGGCAAAACAGATTTTGGGGTGTCCCAGTTGTTTTTTGGGGGGGTAAAACTGAGATTTTTGGGGTGTCCCAGGGTTTTTTTGGGTGTCCCAGGGATTTGGAGGGCCTGGAGGATTTTTGGGGGAAAATTGAGATTTTTGGGGGGGCAAAACAGATTTTGGGGTGTCCCAGTTGATTTTTGGGGGTAAAACTGAGATTTTTAGGGTGTCCCAGGGGTTTCTTTGGGGTGTCCTGGGGATTTGGGGGGCCAGGGGGATTTTTGGGGTGTCCCAAGGGGATTTTTGAGGGGAAATTGAGATTTTGGGGGGCAAAACAGATTTTGGGGTGTCCCAGTTGTTTTTTGGGGGCTAAACTGAGATTTTTGGGGTGTCCCAGGGATTTGGGGGGCCAGGGGGATTTTTGGGGTGGCCCAGGGAGGGTTTTGGGGGGGAAATTGAGATTTTGGGGGGGGGGGTAAAAGAGATTTTTGGGGTGTCCCAGTTGTTTTTGGGGGCAAAACTGAGATTTTTGGGGTGTCCCAGGGTTTTTTTGGGGCATCCTTGGAATTTGGGGGGCCAGGAGGATTTTTGGGGGTAAAATTGAGATTTTTGGGGGGCAAAACAGATTTTGGGGTATCCCAGTTGATTTTTGGGGGTTAAAACTGAGATTTTGGGGTTCCCCCAGGGTTTTGTTGGGGGATGACATTCAGATTTTGGGGTGTCTCAGCTTTTTGGGTAACAACAGAAATTTGGCACATCCCAAAGTTTTTGGGGTGTCCCACTAAGATTTGGGGTGCCCCCATTTTTGGGGGGAGGTGCCACCCTGAGACTTTGAAGTTTCCCAGAATTTTTAAAGGGATGACTGAGATTTTTGGGGTGATGACACCTCCAAAATTTTGGAACTTTTAAACTGGAATTTTGGGATATCTCAGCATTTTTTGGGGTGGGGGTTCCCACTGAGATTTTGGGGGATCCCAGTGAGATTTTGGGGGGCTCCCACAGATTTTTGGGGTGTCCCAGAGCTTTGAAAACCCACACTGAAATTTTCAATCTCCTTGGGGTGAAATTTTGGGAATTTTCCCAACTCAACACTGAGATATCAGGGTGGGGGTTGGGATATTTTGGGGGGGGTCCGGGGGGTTTTGGGGTGCTCTGGTGACCCCCAAATTCCCCACAGGGAGCCTGGAACGGGCCCTGGGTGTCCACGGAGGTGGTGGCAGCTGCCATCGGGCTGGTGGTTTATTACCTGGCTTTCAGCACCAAGAGCAGCATCCAGGCCTAAAAAACCCAAAAAATCCCAAAATCCATCCCAAAAAAACCCCAAAAAATCCCAAAATCCATCCCAAAAAAAACCCCGAAAAATCCCCCAAAAACCCCAAAAATCCCCAAATCCATCCCAAAAACCCCAAAAATTCTAAAATAACCTCAAAACCAACCCAAATAAATCACAAAAAAAGTCAAAAAACCCCCAAAAATCCCAAAAACCGTCTAAAAAATCTTAATAAATAAATAAATAAATAAAGGAATTTTTTTAAAACCTCGAAAAATTCCTAAAGAGCTTCAAAACCACTCTGAAAAACATCCCCCAAAAACCTGTCAAAAATCCCAAAACCATCCCCCAAAAAACCCCCAAAAACCACTCAAAAATCCTCCCAAAAATCCCAAAAAAACTCTAAAACCACCCCAAAAAACCCAAAAATATCCTAAAAGAATTCCTAAAATTTTAAAAATCCACACCCCAAAAAAAAAAAAAAATCAAAATAACCCAAAAAAATCCCCCCAAAATCCTAAAATCCAGGGGAGGGGAGGGGTTGGACACCCTAAAAATTCCCCCCCCATCCCAAATTTTTGGGGTGGGGTGAGAACCCTAAAGGGAAAAGGGTCCCACTCAAATTTGGGGGAGTGGAGACCCCAGAATTGGGGGTTGGGGTTGATTTGTGCTGGGGGGTCCCCAAATCTGCCCCTGTGCCCAATAAAGGTGTCCCCCAAATTGGGGGTCTGAGGGGGCGTGTCCTGCAATTCCTGAGGGGGGTCCCCAAATCCCCCAAAAATTTGGGGATTCCCAATAAATCCGGGCAGGATTCCTCTGTTTTGGCCAAATGATGACGTCAGAGCCGCCCCTTGATGACGTCACCGCGGGGTGGAGGGTGGGGAGGGGTCCCGGGGTGAATTTTTGGGGGACCCTTGGGAAGGGGTGGGGGTGGGGGATGGGGGGATTCCCGGAATGTCCCAAAATTTTCGGGAATTTCTCGGAATTTCCGTGATTGCCGGAATGGGGGAGGGAGGGGCACAGCTCCAAACCGCCCCTCCCCACACGCCGGGAGGGGCCCAAAATACGGGGGGTCCCCAAATATTTGGGGTGGGGATCCCATCCCCTCTCCTTGAGAAACACTCCCCCAAAAAAAAAAATTTTTTGGGGGGGATCTCTCTCTCTAAGGTGACCCCAATAAATTGAGGGGGGCTCAGCCCCTTTGGGGTCCTCAGGATTTTGGGGGGGTCTCGAACATTTGGGGGTCTCAGGATTTTGGGGGTCTCGAACATTTGGGGGTCTCCGAATTTTGGGGGGTCTCAAATATTTGGGGGTCTCAGGATTTTGGGGGAGAGTCTCAGGATTTTGGGGGTCTCAGAATTTTGGGGGTCTCAAACATTTGGGGGTCTCAGGATTTTGGGGGGTCTCAAACATTTGGGGGGTCTCAGAATTTTGGGAGGGTCTCAAACATTTGAGGGTTTCTCTCCCGTTTCCCAAAATGCCCAAACAGACACCCCAAAATTTTGGGGGGTCTCTTGCCCCTAAATCGGGGGGTCTCACCCCCAAATGGAGACCCCAAAACCCACGGGGGGTCTCAAATATTTGGGGTTTTTCCCCTCCCCGAATATCCTGGGGGATTCAACCCCTCCCCCCTCGGGGGTCTTTTCCCCCCAAAATGGGGTCTCACCCCCCCAAATGGGCTCAAACTCCCCTTGGGGGTCTTTTCCCCCAAATTCCGCACCCCAATATCCCAATTGGGGGTCTCTGCCCCCAAAATGGGGTCTCACCCCAAATTTGGGACCCCAATATCGCCCCTCGGGGGTCTCACCCCCAAATCTGGGACCCCAAATATCCCGGAGGTTTCAAACCCCGCCCCCGCCATGGGGTCCCACTCCCCCCAAATCCGGGGTCTCAACCCCTCCTCAGGGGTCTCTTCACCCCAAAATGGGGTCTCACCCCAAATCTGGGACCCCAATATCCCTCTCGGGGTCTCACCCCCAAATGGGGTCTCTACCCCAAACCACTCCCCTCACCCTCTCTCAGTGTTTCCCCAAATCTGGACCCCAAATATCCCGGAGATCTCAAACCCTCCCACTATGGGGTCCCACCCCCCAAATCCGGGGTCTCAACCCCTCAGGGTCTCTTCCCCCAAAACGAGGTGTCACCCCAAAATCCGGGACCCCAATACCCCCTCGGGGGTCCTATTCCCGCCGCCCCCACCCAGGGTGTGGTCGGGGGGCGTAGCCGGGGGCGTGGCCTGTGGGTGGGCGTGGCCTCGGGCGGATTATGTCAACCCTGCGGCAGCCGCAGCCCCGAGCTGGGAGCGGCAGGAGCAGGTACGGCCCGGGAGGGGCTCGGGGGCTCCGCGCCGGTTTTGGGGGTCCCCGGGATCAGGGGGACCCCACGGACCGCGGGGGTTCGGGGCGGGGGCACCGAGAGCGAGGAGCGGCTCTGGGGGGTCCCGGGGGCTGCGAGGAGGGGATGGGGAGGGGAAAGGTGGGGCTGGGGGGATTGAGGGGCTGGGGAGAAATTGGGGCTGGGGGCGTTCCTGGGGTGTCTGTGTGGGATGGGGGGCTAAGGTGGATCTATAGGGTCCGTGTGGGGCTGGGATGGGGATTGAGGAGGGTCTGTGTGGGGCTGGGGGTGGATTTGGGGGCTGGGGGTTTATAGGGGGCTGGGAGGGGAGGAAATTGGGGCTGGGGGCGTTCCTGGGGTGTCTGTGTGGGATGGGGGGCTAAGGTGGATCCATAGGGTCCGTGTGGGGCTGGGATGGGGATTGAGGAGGGTCTGTGTGGGGCTGGGGGTGGATTTGGGGGCTGGGGGTTTATTGGGGGCTGGGAGGGGAGGAAATTGGGGCTGGGGCGTTCCTGGGGTGTTTATATGGGATGGGGGGTTTAGATGGATCTATAGGGTCTGTGTGGGGCTGGGATGGGGATTGAGGTGGGTCTGTAGGGTCTGTGTGGGGCTGGGGGGATTTGAGGGTCCGGGGGTTGTTTAGGGGCTGGGAGGGGTGGGAATGGGTCTGGGGGATTCTGGGGTTTGGGGGAGGGTCTCTGGGGTGTTTCTATGGGATGGGCGGAGGTTTAGGTGAATCCATAGGGTCCGTGTGGGGCTGGGATGGGAATTGAGGAGGGTCTGTAGGGTCTGTGTGGGGCTGGGCACAGGCCCAGGGGGTTCTATGGGGGCTCTATGGGGTGGGACAGCAGGTACAGGTGGTTCTATAGGGCCAGGGGGTTCTATGGGGTCAGACCAGCAGTACAGGTGATTCTATGGGGGCTCTATAGGGTGGGACAGGAGGCTCAGGTGGTTCTATAGGGCCAGGGGCTTCTATAGGGTCTCTATAGGGTGGGACAGCAGGTACAGGTGGTTCTATAGGGCCAGGGGGTTCTATAGGGTGAGACAGGAGGCTCAGGGGTTCTATAGGGTCTCTATAGGGTGGGACAGGAGGCTCAGGTGGTTCTATAGGGCCAGGGGGTTCTATGGGGGCTCTATAGGGTGGGACAGCAGGTACAGGTGGTTCTATAGGGGCTCTATGGGGTGGGACAGGAGGCTCAGGTGGTTCTATAGGATCAGGTGATTCTATGGGGAATCTATAGGGGATCTATAGGACCTTGCTGAGGGGCACAGGTGATTCTATGGGGGCTCTATAGGGTGGGACAGGAGGCTCAGGTGGCTCTATAGGGCCAGGGGGTTCTATAGGGTCTCTATGGGGTGGGACAGCAGGTACAGGTGGCTCTATGGGTCAGGGGGTTCTATGGGGGCTCTATGGGGTCAGACCAGCAGTACAGGGGGTTCTATAGGGTGGGACAGGAGGCTCAGGTGGCTCTATAGGGTCAGGTGGCTCTATAGGGTCTCTATGGGGTCAGAGCAGCAGTACAAGTGGCTCTATAGGGCCTGGCTGAGGGGCACAGGTGGTTTTATAGGGACCCTATAGGGTGAGAGCAGGCACAGGTGGTTCTGTGGGGATCTATAGGAGATCTATAGGGCCTGGCTGAGGGGCACAGGTGGTTTTATAGGGACCCTATAGGGTGAGAGCAGGTACAGGTGGTTCTGTGGGGATCTATAGGGTGCAGCTGAGGGGCACAGGTGGTTTTATGGGGACTCTGTAGGGTGACACAGCAGGCACAGGTGGCTCTGTGGGTCAGGGGTTCTATAGGGGATCTGTAGGGCACAGGTGGTTTTATGGTGACACAGCAGGCACAGGTGGCTCTGTGGGTCAGGAGGTTCTATAGGGGATCTGTAGGGTCGGGCTGTGGGGCACAGGGGCTCTATAGGAGCTCTATAGGGTGGGACAGCAGGTACAGGTGGCTCTGTGGGTCAGGAGGTTCTATAGGGGATCTGTAGGGTCGGGCTGTGGGGCACAGGGGGCTCTATAGGGTGGGACAGCAGGTACAGGTGGTTCTGTGGGTCAGGGGGTTCTGTAGGGTTCTATAAGGGATCTGTAGGGTAGAGGTGGTTTTATAGGGACCCTATAGGATGACACAGCAGGCACAGGTGGCTCTGTGGGTCAGGGGTTCTATAGGGGATCTGTGGGGTCGGGCTGTGGGGCACAGGGGGCTCTATAGGGTGGGACAGCAGGTACAGGTGGCTCTGTGGGTCAGGAGGTTTTACAGGGTTCTATAGGGGATCTATAGGGCACAGGTGGTTTTATGGGGACTGTAGGGTGACACAGCAGGTACAGGTGGTTCTGTGGGTCAGGAGGTTCTATAGGGGATCTGTAGGGTCGGGCTGTGGGGCACAGGGGGCTCTATAGGGTGGGACAGCAGGTACAGGTGGTTCTGTGGGTCAGGAGGTTTTATAGGGTTCTATAGGGGATCTGTAGGGCACAGGTGGTTTTATGGGGACTCTGTAGGGTGACACAGCAGGCACAGGTGGCTCTGTGGGTCAGGGGATCTGTAGGGGCTCTATAGGGTCAGCCCGGGGACAGGAGGGGTTTGGGGCCGGGACTGGGGCACAGGCGGCCCCACAGGGGATCCATAGGGGCAGCCAGGGTGGGGAGGGGGCGCTGTGGGGGCCGGGCTGGGGGTCCTGGGGGTTTCTGGGGTCCTGGGTGAATTTAGGGGGCCCTGGGGGCTCCAGGCCTGGGGGTTTGGGGCGGTTTGGGGGGTTTTAGGGGCGGTTTTGGGGGTTTTTTTAGGGCAGTTTTGGGGCGGTTTTGGGGCTGTTTTGGGGGCCGGCTCTGGGAGTTTTGGGGTTGTTTTTGGGGGTTTTTGGGGCGCGGCTCTGGGCGGTTTTGGGGTTTTTTAGGGCAGTTTTGGGGCTGTTTTGGGGCGCGGCTCTGGCAGTTTTGGGGTTGTTTTTGGGGGGATTCAGGGCGGTTTCTGGGCGGTTTTGGGGTTTTTTTAGGGCGTTTTTGGGGTTGTTTTGCCGCGAGTTTTGGGCTGGTTTTAGGGCAGTTTTGGGGTGGGGCCCTGGGGGGTTTGGGGGCGGTTTTAGGAGGATTTTGGGGCGGTTTTGGGATGATTTTGGGGCGGTTTTGGGGTCTCCATCAGGCCCAGCAGCTGGTGGGGGAGGGGGCTCCGGGCAGTCTCGGTGGGGCTGGGGGCTCTGGGGGGTCAGGATTTAGGGGAGGGGTCCTGAGGGTCCCCAGCAGCTCGGGGGGGGGCTCGGGGGGTCTCTGCAGGTTCTCAATCGGGTCCGCGGCGTCCAACAGATGGGTGGGGCCGGGGGGGGAGGGGGACCGGCCCCGTCACCCCCTGCGCGCTCTTCGCCCCCCAGGGACCCCCGGGGCTGAGGGGGGTTCCGGGCGGTGGGGAGGGCAGCCCGAGTTTTCCCCCCCAAATTTCCCTACAGGTGCCCGGCCTTGCCCCTCCCCCCGCGCGCATCACCTGCGGCCGGGGGGATTTTGGGGTTTTTGGGGGGTCTGCACGTTCGGGACCCCCAAGCGGGGGTGGGGGAGTGAGGGGGAGGAGGGGTCATCCCAGCGCCGCCCCTCCCCCCACCCCAGGAATTGGGGTCAACAAGCGGCTCCTTGTTCGCGCTGGGGCCGCCCCCGCTTCCGGCCGGGAGGGGCCCGAATTCTCCCGGGGGGCCCCAAAATCCTTCCGGGATTGGGGGGAGGGGTCCCAAACCCTTCCGGGATTTTGGGGGAGGGGGTGTCCCCAAATTCCCGGCTCCTCCCGGGGAGGGCGGGGCCAGGCGGGGCTTTTGGGGGTTTTGGGGGTTTTTGGGGGTCCCTGCACCTCGAGACGCCCCCCGGGGGTGGGGAATGAGGGGGAGGGGCCGGGGGTCTCCCGGGGGTTCAGGGATCCCCGGCTGCACCAGCGTGATTTGGGGGGGGTCCCTAAACCTTCCCCCCACCCCTGTGGGTGGTGCTGGGGGTCCCAAATCCTCGTGGGGGGTCGAGGGGTCCCATCCTCTGTTTTGGGGGGATTTTGGGTGATTTTGGGTTTTTTTGGATTTTTTTTTGGGTTTTGCGCGGTTCCGCCCCGCGCGCCGTCCCTGTCCGCGGTGCTGAATTTGGGGGAGGGGGCGGCGCTGGCGGCCCTGGGGGAGGGGCGCGCGGGGTGGGGGGGTCGCTCGCCAAGGTGACAGGGTCCCCTCATTAGGCGTTGCCATGGAAACGGGCGCATCCTGCTCGGGGGGAGGAGCGCCGTGACCGCCGCGCGCACACAATGGAGCCGCGATTTGGGGGGCCTGGGGGTCGGGGGCTGAGACCCCTCCTCAAATCACCCCGTGCCCCCTCCCACCTTGCCCCGACCCCCCCGTCTCTCTCAGGGCCGCGGCCGCCGCCATGGCGCTGCCCCGGGGCTCGGCCTCGTCCTGCTGCTGCTGCTGGGGGCGCGGCGCCGCCATCGTCATCCCCCCGAGTGTGAGTGGGGGCGGCCAAATTTGGGGAGGGGGAGGTGTGAAAGTGGGGGAGATTAACCCCCCCAATCCCTGCACGGATCCCCTCCCCTCCTGCATCGCCTGCTCTGCACGAGGAGCCCCCCGGCATGGAGACCCCTCCCCAGATTCAATAATTCAATCCAACCCCCTGGCATGGAGACCCCTCCCCAAATTCAATAATTCAACCCACCCCCACCCGGCATGAAGATCCCTCCCCAAATTCAATAATTCAATTCCCTCCCCTCCCCAAATTCACCTCGCACGCGGACACGCCCCCTCCCCCACCATCGCATCGTTCCCACCCCCTTTTTTTTTCTGACGACCCCCCCTCCCCCCCCCTGCACGGGGGGTCTCGCGCAGACCCTCCCCACTCACGCTTCTGTCTCTCCCCTCGGCGCTCCCCCTCCCCCCGGATGGTGCAGATTCGCTGCACGAGCGTGAGTTTGGGGGGCTCGGGGGGTTTTGGGGGTCCCGGGGTTTTGGGGGTCCCGGGGTTTGGGGGGTCCCGGGGTTTGGGGGGTCCCGAGGGTTTGGGGGGGTCTCTCCGTGGTCACCCCGAAGTGCCCGGGTGGGTGTCCAAGCGTCCTGGGGGGTTTTGGGAGGAGTTTCTGGGGTGGTCCTGGGGGTGTTTTGGGGGTCCCGGGGGTCCTGGGGTGTTTTGGGGGTCCCGGGGTGTTTTGGGGGTCCCGGGGTGTTTTGGTGGTCCCGGGGTGTTTTGGGGGGTCCCGGGAGTGTTTTGGGGGTCCCGGGGTGTTTTGGGGGTCCCGGGGTGTTTTGGGGGTCTCCGGGGGGTCCCAGCCGCTGTCCCCCCAGTCCAGCAGCCCCCGAGCTCACCGAGCAGCCCCCGGAGCAGCTCGTGGTGTTCCCCAGCGATGACGTCGTGCTCAAGTGCGCGGCCACCGGGGAGCCGCCCGTGGAGTGAGTGTCACCTGTGTGTGTCACCTGTGTGTGTCACCTGTGTGTGTCACACCTGTGTCACACCTGTGTCACACCTGTGTGTCACCTGTGTCACACCTGTGTCACCTGTGTGTGTCACCTGTGTCACACCTGTGTGTCACTAATGTCACCTGTGTCACCTGTGCCACCTGTGTGTGTCACCTGTGTCAGACCTGTGTGTCACTAATGTCACCTGTGTCACACCTGTGTGTGTCACCTGTGTGTCACCTGTGCCACCTGTGTGTGCCACCTGTGTGTGCCACCTGTGTGTGTCACCTGTGTCACACCTGTGTGTCATTAATGTCACCCGTGTCACACCTGTCACCTGTGTGTGTCACCTGTGCCACCTGTGTGTCATTAATGTCACCTGTGTCACCTGTGTGTGTCACCTGTGCCACCTGTGTCTCCTGTATGTCATTAATGTCACCTGTCACACCTGTTTGTCATTAATGTCACCTGTGTGTCACCTGTGTGTCACTAATGTCACCTGTGTGTCACTAATGTCGCCTGTGTCACACCTGTGTGTGTCACCTGTGTCACACCTGTGTGTCACTAATGTCACCTGTGTCACACCTTTTTGTCATTAATGTCACCCCTGTGTGTGTCACACCTGTGTGTCACTAATGTCCCCTGTGTGTGTCACCCCTGTGTCACCAGTGTCATTAATGCCACCTCTGTGCCACCTGTGTGTCACCTGTGTGTCAATAATGTCACCTGTGTGTTACCTGTGTCACCTGAGTATCATTAATGTTACCTGTGTGTCATTAAAGTCACCTGTGTGTGTCACACCTGTGTGTGTCACACCTGTGTGTCACCTGTGCCATCTGTGTGTGTCACACCTGTGTGTCACCTGTGCCACCTGTGTGTGTCACACCTGTGTGTGTCACACCTGTGTGTCACTGATGTCACCTGTGTGTTATTAATGTCACCCCGTGTGTGTCACACCTGTGTGTGTCACCAGTGTCATTAATGCCACCTCTGTGCCACCTGTGTCACACCTGTGTCCCTTGTGTGTGTCACCTGTGTGTCACTAATGTCACCCCTGTGTGTGTCACCCCTGTGTCACACCTGTTTGTCATTAATGCCACCTCTGTGCCACCTGTGTCACACCTGTGTGTGTCACCCCTGTGTGTGTCACCTGTGTGTCATTAATGTCACCTGTGTCACACCTGTGTCACCTGTGTGTCACCTGAGTGTCATTAATGTCACCTGTGTGTCACCTGTGTCACACCTGTCACCTGTGTCATTGTCACCTGTGTCACACCTGTGTGTCGTTAATGTCATCTCTGTGTCACCTCTGTGTCACACCTCTGTCACCTGTGTGTCATTGATGTCACCTGTGTGTCACCTATGTGCCCTGTGCCACCTGTGTGTCACCTGTGTCACCTGTGTCACGTGTGTGTCCCTTGTGTGTCATTAATGTCACTTCCTTGTCATCTGTGTCACACCTGTGTGTCACCTGTGTATCATTGATGTCACCTGTGTTGCTTGAGTGTCACCTGTGTGTCATTAATGTCACCTGTGTCACACCTGTGTCACCTGTGTGTCACTAATGTAATCTGTGTGTCACCTGTGTGTCACCTGTGTCACCTGCGTGCCCCGTGCCACCTGTGTCCCCTCGGTGTCCCCTCGGTGTCCCCGCACCTCCCCCAGCCCAGTCCATGTCCCCTCCCGTCCTTCGCTGCGTCCCCCCCGGTTCAGTCCATGTCCCCTCGTGTCCTCCCCGTGTCCCCTCCCCCGTAAATGTCCCCGCGTGTCCCCGTGTCCCCACACCCAGCGAGAGTCCCGCGTGTCCCCAGCATCGCTCCGTGTGCCCCTGCTCAGCGAATGTCCCCAGTGTCCCCCCGTGTGCCCCTTGTCCCTGTGTCCCCGTGTCCCGCAGTCCCCTCTGATCCGCTGTCCCTGTCCCCGTGTCCCCGTGTGTCCCCTCACCCGCTGTCCCCTCCTGCCGATTCCCCCCGTCCCCGGTGTGTCCCCGTGTCCCCCTGTCCCGCTGTCCCCGTGTCCCCCCAGGTGTCCCCGTGTCCCCGCTGTGTCCCCCCAGGTGTCCCCGTGTCCCTCTCATCCCCTGTCCTGCTGTCCCGCTGTCCTCCCGCTGTCCCCCGTGTACCGCTGTCCCTGTCCCGTGTCCCCCTGTCCCCGCTGTCCCTGTGTCTCCATGTCCCCTCCGTGTCACCCCTTGTCCCGCTGTCACTGCCACCGTGTCCCCCAGTGTCCCCCTGTCCCTGTCCCCAAGTGTCCCTCCCTGTCCTGCTGTCCCTGTGTCCCCCAGTGTCCCCATGTCCCCCTGTCCCCATGTCCCCCCTTGTCCCGCTGTCCCCGTGTCCCCATGTCCCTCCCTTGTCCCCTGTCCCCTGTCCCCATGTTCCCCCCGTCCCCCTGTCCCGCTGTCCCCATGTCCCCTCCCTTGTCCCCTGTCCCCATGTTCCCCCGTCCCCTGTCCGCTGTCCCCATGTCCCCCCTTGTCCCCATGTCCCCCCTTGTCCCCCTGTCCCGCTGTCACTGCCACCCGCTGTCCTCCAGTGTCTCCCCTTGTCCTGCTGTCCCTGTCCCCATGTCCCCCCTTGTCCCGCTGTCCCCCTTGTCCCTCTGTCCCCGTGTTCCCCCAGTGTCCCCCTGTCCCGCTGTCCCCATGTCCCCCCTGTCCCATGTCCCCCCTTGTCCCCCTGTCCCCCGGTGTCCCCCCTGAGCTCTGTCCCGCCCGCAGGTTCCGCTGGACGCGCGAGGGCCGCCCATTCCCGCCGGAGCTCGCGGGGTCTCGGTGTCCCCCAGGGGGAAGGACGCTAGTCATCAACGCCAGCCTGGCGGGGGCGGCTGCAGGGGCGGTTCCGCTGCGCGGCCAGCAACGCGCTGGGCACGGCGCTGAGCCGGGAGAGCCGCGTCATCGCCGAGAGTGAGCCAAAAATACCCAAATCACCCCGAAAATACCCAAAAATATCCTAAAAAATACCCCAAAATCCCCCTGGGCACGGCGCTGAGCCGGGAGAGCCGCGTCATCGCCGAGTGAGCCAGAACACCCCAAAATCACCCCAAAAATACCCAAACATATCCTAAAAATACCCCAAAATCCCCCCTGGGCACGGCGCTGAGCCGGAGAGCCGCGTCATCGCCGAGTGAGCCAAAACACCCAAAATCACCCCAAAAATACCCCAAAATCACCCCAAAATATCCCCTAAAATACCCCTGGGCACGGCGCTGAGCCTAGGAGAGCCAGCGTCATCGCCGAGTGAGCCCAAATACATCCGAAAATATCCCAAAATCACCCCAAAAATCATCCCAAAATCACCCCAAAAACTACCCCAAAATCACCCCAAAAATACCCAAACATATCCTAAAAAATACCCCCAAAATCCCCCCGGGCACGGCGCTGAGCCAGAGGCAGCGTCATCACCGAGTGAGCCAAAACATATCCGAAAATATCCCAAAATCACCCCAAAAATACCCCAGATCACCCCAAAATATTCCTAAAAATACCCCCAAAATCCCCCGGGCACGGCGCTGAGCCCGGGAGAGCCAGCGTCATCGCCGAGTGAGCCAGAACACCCCGAAATACCCCAAATCACCCCGAAAATATCCTAAAAATACCCCAAAATCCCCTGGGCACGGCGCTGAGCCGGAGAGCCAGCGTCATCGCCGAGAGTGAGCCAGAACACCCCAAAAATATCCCAAAAATACCCCAAAAATCCCCTTTAAAATACCCCCAAATTGCCCCCAAAATACCCAAAGGAATCCCTAGAAAATACCCAAAAAATCCCCAGAAAAACACCCAAAGAATCCCCCAAAATATCCCAAAAATATCCCTAAAAATCCCAGAAAAATCCCCCCAAAATCCGGCACCCCAAAATCTTGGGGTTGCCCCAAATGTGGGGATCTCTGGTTTTGGGGGGGAGGGGGAGTCCCAAATTTGGGGTTCCCTTGCGGCTTTTGGGGGTCCCTGGATGGTTTGGGGGGGTCGGGAAACCCCAGCCCGACGGTCCCTGACGGTTTTGGGGTTCCCGGCTCGTTTTGGGGTCCCTCGGCCTTTTGGGGGTTCCCCAGCAGTTTCGGGGTCCCCCGGCAGTTTCGGGGCAGTTTTGGGGTCCCCCGCAGTTTCGGGGCAGTTTTGGGGTCCCCGGCCGTTTTGGGGCAGTTTTGGGGTCCCCAGCCGTTTTGGGGTCCCCCCGGCCGTTTTGGGGCAGTTTTGGGCCCCCCCCCATGCAGTTTCGGGGCAGTTTTGGGGTCCCCCGGCCGTTTTTGGGGTCCCCCCGCAGTTTCGTTTCGGGGCAGTTTTGGGGTCCCCCCCGCAGTTTCGGGGGCAGTTTTGGGGTCCCCCCCCGCAGTTTCGGGGCAGTTTTGGGGTCCCCGGCCGTTTTGGGGTCCCCCGCAGTTTCGGGGCAGTTTTGGGGTCCCCCAGGCGTTTTGGGGTCCCCGGCCGTTTTGGGACAGTTTTGGGGTCCCCCCGCAGTTTCGTTTCGGGGCAGTTTTGGGGTCCCCCCGCAGTTTCGGGACAGTTTTGGGGTCCCCCGCAGTTTTGGGGAAGTTTTGGGGTCCCCCCCACAGTTTCGGGGGCAGTTTTGGGGTCCCCCCGCAGTTTCGGGGTGCCATCTCCTGTCCCCCAGACACGCCGCAGTGGCCCAAGGAGAAGGTGACCCCGGTGCAGGTGGAGGAGGGGGACCCCGTGGTGCTGCCCTACGACCCCCCAGACGCCGTGCCCCCAAAATCTACTGGCTCAACAGCCGTGAGTGCCAGAATATCCCCTGAACCCCCAAAATCCTCCCTGAACCCCCCAAAAATCCTCCTGTAACCCCAAAACCCCCTATGAACCCCAAAATCCTCCCATAACCCCAAAATCCTCCCTGAATCCCCCAAATCCTTCCTGAACCCCAAAATATCCCCTGAACCCCCAAAATTCTTCCTGAATCCTCAAAATCCTCCCTGAACCCCCAAAATCCTTTCTGAACCCCAAAACCCCCTTGAACCCCAAAATCTTCCCATACCCCGAAATCCTCCCATAACCCCAAAATCTTCCCATAACCCCAAAATCCTCCCTTGAACCCCAAAACCCCCCTTGAACCCTGAAATCTTCCCTGAACCCCAAAATCCCCCCTGAACCCCAAAACTCCCCCTGCACCCCCAAAACCCTTCCTACACTATTAGGGACCCTCTGACTCCAGTCGGGTTTGGGGTCAGGTTTTAAGTCGGTTTTGGGATTGGTTTAGGGTCTGTTTTGGGGGCAGTTGGGGATCAGTTTTGGGGTTGGTTTGGGGTCAGTTTTAGGGTCAGCTTTGGGGTCAGTTTTAGGGCTGGTTTGGGATCAGTTTAGGGTCAGTTTTGGGGCCGGTTTGGGGCCAGTATAGGGTTGGTTTAGGGTCAGTTTTGGGGTCTGTTTAGGATCATTTTTGGGGTCTCCCCGGGCAGGGATCGTGCACATCGCGCAGGACGCGCGGGTCAGCACGGGGCCGGTTTAGGGTCAGTTTTGGGGCCAGTTTGGGGCCAGTTTAGGAGCTAGTTTAGGGTCAGTTTAGGGCCAGTTTTGGGGTCAGGTTTGGGGTCGGTTTGAGGTCAGTTTTGGGGTCAGTTTTAGGATCATTTTGGGGTCTCCCCCGGGCAGGGATCGTGCACATCGCTGGCAGGACGCGCGGGTCAGCACGGGGCCGATTTGGGGTCGGTTTAGGGTCAGTTTTGGGGCCATTTTTGGGGTCAGGTTTTAGGGCCGGTTTAGGGTCAGTTTTAGGGTCAGTTTAGGATCATTTTGGGGTCTCCCCGGGCAGGGGATCGTGCACATCGCGCAGGACGCGCGGGTCAGCACGGGGCCGGTTTGGGGTCGGTTTAGGGTCAGTTTTGGGGCCATTTTTGGGGTCAGGTTTGGGGTCGGTTTGAGGTCAGTTTTGGGGTCAGTTTGGGATCATTTTGGGGTCTCCCCGGGCAGGGATCGTGCACATCGCGCAGGACGCTGTGGGTCAGCATGGGCCAGGACGGATTCCTGTACTTCGCCAACGCCCAGGTCGGCGACAGCCACCCCGACTACATCTGCCACGCGCATTACCTGGGGCCGCGCACCATCATCCAGAAGGAGCCGCTGGACCTGCGCGTCACCCCCAGTGAGGGCGGGGCCGCCCCAAAATCCCGGGGAAACCCCAAATCCCGCCCCAAACCCCCGGGGAATCCCCAAATCCCGCCCCAAAATCCCCCGGGGAATCCCCAAACCCGCCGCCCCAAATCCTCCAGGAATCCCCAAATCCCGCCCCAAAATCCTTCGGGGAAACCCCAAAACCTGCCCCAAAATCCTTCGGGGGAATCCCCAAATCCCGCCCAAAATCCTTCGGGGGAAACCCCAAATCCTTCCCCAAAATCCTTCGGGGGAATCCCCAAATCCCGCCCCAAAATCCCGCGGGAATCCCCAAATCCCGCCCAAAATCCTTCGGGGGAGCCCCAAACCCGCCCCAAAATCCCGCGGGGGAACCCAAAACCCGCCCGAAAATCCCGCGGGGGAGCCCCACCCCGCCGCCCCCAAATCCTCCGGGAATCCCCAAATCCCGCCCCGAAATCCTTCGGGGAGTCCCTAAATCCCGCCCCAAATCCCCACGGGAAAACCCAAATCCTTCCCCAAAATCCTTCGGGGGAATCCCCAAATCCCGCCCGAAAATCCCGCGGGGGAGCCCCAAACCCACCGCCCCCAAATCCTCCGGGAATCCCCAAATCCCACGGGGGAACCCAAAACCCGCCCCAAAATCCCCGGGCAATCCCCAAATCCCGCCCCAAAATCCCCCGGGGAATCCCCAAAACCCGCCCCAAATCCCACAGGAACCCAAATCCCGCCCCCAAATCCTCCGGGAATCCCCAAACTCGCCACCCCAAATCCCACGGAGACCCCCAAATCCCACAGGGAGCCCCAAATCGACCCCAAATCCCACAGGAGCCCAAAACCCCAAAATCCTCCAGAGGACCCCAAACCCGCCCCAAACCCCCCGGGGGAAACCCCAAATCCTGCCCCAAAATCCCCGGGGAAACCCCAAATCCCGCCCCCAAATCCCACAGGGAACCCAAATCACGCCACCAAATCCCACAGGAACCCAAAACCCCCCGAAATCCCATGGGGATCCCCAAAATCTGCCCCAAATCCCACAGGAGCCTAAAATCTGCCCCCAAATCCTCCGGGAATCCCCAAATCCCTCGAGGGATTCCCCAGATTTTCCCCCAAATCCCACAGGGAGCCCCCAAAAGAGAAGCTGCAGGAGCCTCTAAATTCTCTTTTTAGGGAATTCCGCCCCAAAATTATGGGGTGGGACCCCCAAATTCCCCAGGGGACCCCCAAAGGAGACACTACAGGAACCTCTAAATTAATTTCTCGGGGAATCCCACCCCCAAAACTGTGGCGTGGGACCCCAGGACCCCCAAAAACCCCCCAATGGAGCCCCAAATCCCTCCCCAGGGGAACCCACCCCCAAACTCCCCCCACCCCATGGAGACCCCTCCCCCAATTTGGGATCATCACCCCTAAACCCTCCTGGACCCCCCTGGGGTTTTGGGGTGGGGTCTTCAGCCACCCCTGGGGTTTGGGGGTGTTTCTCAGGAATTTAGGGGGTTCTCAGGAATTTGGGGGGTTCTCAGGAATTTGAGGGGTCTCTCACCCCTCCCCCCGCAGGTAACTCGGTGCAGTCCCGGCGGCCCCGCCTGGTGGTCCCCAGGGACCCCGCCCCACCCACGTGGGCGCTGAGGGGGGGAGACGCTGGTGCTGGAGTGCATCGCCGAGGGGCTGTGAGTGGGGAGGGGGCTCGGGGGTCCCTGGGTGAATCTTGGGGGGTCCCTGGGGGGTCCAGGAGGATCTGGAAGACGTTCTGAGGGGTCTTGGGGGAGTTCTGGGGAATTTGGGGAACCAAAAGGGTCTTGGGGAGATCTGGGGGGTCCAGAAGGGTCTTGGGGGGGGATTTGGGGGTCCTGGAAGGATCGGGGGGGTCCAGAAGGAGTCTTGGGGGGGGGATTTGGGGGGTCCTGGAAGGATCTGGGGGGTCCCTGGGGGGTCTTGGGGGGATTTGGGGGATCCAGGAAGGATCGGGGGGGGTCCAGAAGGGTCTTGGGGGGGGGATTTGGGGGTCCTGGAAGGATCTGGGGGGTCCCTGGGGGGGGTCTTGGGGGGGATTTGGGGGATCCAGGAAGGATCGGGGAGGGTCCAGAAGGGTCTTGAGGGGGGATTTGGGGGGGTCCTGGAAGGATCTGGGGGGTCCAGAAGGGTCTTGGGGGGGGGATTTGGGGGGTCCAGGAGGGTCTTGGGGAGATCTGGGGGGTCCTGGGAGGATCTGGGGGGGTCCAGGAGGGTCTTGGGGAGATCTGGGGGTCCTTGGGGGGGAGTCTTGGGGGGGATTTGGGGGGTCCTGGAAGGATCTGGGGAGTCCAGGAGGGTCTTGGGGGGTCCCTGGGGGGGGGTCTGAGGGGTCCTGGGGATGCTCGGGGGGTCCTGGGGGAGTTCTGGGGGAATTTGGGGGGGAACCAGAAGGGTCCTTGCGGGGTTTTGGGGGTCCCAGGGATATCCTGGGGGGGGAGTCGGGGGTTCCCAGTCCAATCCCAGTTTAGTCCCAGTTTAACCAGTCTAATCCCGCTCCTAGTCCCACGCCCTGGGTGTCCTGGTGCCACTGAACGGGTCTGGGACTGTCCCCGGGGTGTCCCCGGGGTGTCCCCGGGGTGTCCCTGGGGTGTCCCTGTGGGTGGCTCAGGGGTCCCAGTGTTCTCAGGGTTTATCCCAGTTTGTCCCAGTTTCTCCCAGTCTATCCCAGTCTATCCCAGTTTGTCCCAGTCTAATCCCGGTTTCAGCCCCACGCCCTGGGTGTCCCGGGCGCCCGCCTGAACGGGCCTGGGGGTGTCCCCAGGCTGTCCCTGGGATGTCCCTGGGGTGTCCCTGGGGTGTCCTGTGGGTGGCTCAGGGGGTCTCAGGGGTTATTCTGGGTTTATCCCAGTCTGTCCCAGTTTATCCCAGTTTATCCCAGTTTGTCCCAGTTTAACCAGTCTCTCCCGGTTCCAGCCCCACGCCCTGGGTGTCTTGGCACAGCCTGAACGGGTCTGGGGGTGTCCCTGGGGTGGCTCAGGGGTCTCAGGGGTTATTCTGGGTTTATCCCAGTTTATCCCAGTCTGTCCCAGTTTATCCCAGTTTGTCCCAGTCTGTCCCAGTTTAACCAGTCTGTCCCACTCCCAGCCCCACGCCCTGGGTGTCCTGGCGCCGCCTGAGCGGGTCTGGGGGTGTCCCCGAAGTGTCCCTGGGGTGTCCCTGGGGAGTGTCCCTGTGGGTGGCTCAGGGGGTCCCAGTGTTCTCAGGGCTTATCCCAGTTTGTCCCAGTTTATCCCAGTCTATCCCAGTTTAACCAGTCTCTCCCACTCCCAGCCCCACGCCCTGGGTGTCCTGGCGCCCGCCTGAACGGGCCCAGGGCTGTCCCTGGGAGTGTCCCTGGGGAGTGGCTCAGGGGTCTCAGGGGTTATTCTGTGTTTATCCCAGTTTATCCCAGTTTGTCCCAGTCTGTCCCAGTTTAACCAGTCTCTTCCGGTTCCAGCCCCACGCCCTGGGTGTCCTGGCGCCCGCCTGAACGGGTCTGGGGCTGTCCCTGGGAGTGTCCCCGGGGTGTCCCTGGGGTGTCCCTGTGGGTGGCTCAGGGGTCCCAGTGTTCTCAGGGTATATCCCAGTTTATCCCAGTTTATCCCAGTTTAACCAGTCTGTCCGGTCCCAGCCCCACGCCTTGGGTGTCCTGGCGCCCGCCTGAAACGGGTCTGGGGGGTGTCCCTGTGGGTGGCTCAGGGGGTGTCGGGGGTTATTCTGGGTTTATCCCAGTTTATCCCAGTCTGTCCCAGTTTATCCCAGTCTGTCCCAGTTTAACCAGTCTGTCCCGGTCCCAGCCCCACGCCCTGGGTGTCCTGGCGCCGCCTGAGCGGGTCTGGGGGTGTCCTAGGGTGTCCCGGGGTGTCCCTGGGGGTGGCTCAGGGGGTCTCAGGGTTTATTCTGGGTTTATCCCAGTCTGTCCCAGTTTGTCCCAGTTTATCCCAGTTTATCCCAGTCTGTCCCAGTTTATCCCAGTTTGTCCCAGTCTGTCCCAGTTTAACCAGTCTCTCCGGTTCCAGCCCCACGCCCTGGGTGTCCTGGGCGCCCGCCTGAACGGGTCTGGGGGTGTCCCTGGGGTGTCCCTGGGGTGTCCTAGAGGTGTCCCTGTGGGTGGCTCAGGGGGCCTCAGGGGTTATTCTGTGTTTATCCCAGTTTGTCCCAGTTTATCCCAGTCTGTCCCAGTTTAACCAGTCTGTCCCACTCCCAGCCCCACGCCCTGGGTGTCCTGGCGCCCGCCTGAACGGGTCTGGGGCTGTCCCCGGGGTGTCCCTGGGGTGTCCCTGGGTGTCCCTGTGGGTGGCTCAGGGGGTCCCAGGGGTTATTCTGTGTTTATCCCAGTTTGTCCCAGTTTGTCCCAGTCTGTCCCAGTTTAACCAGTCTGTCCCGGTCCCAGCCCCACGCCCTGGGTGTCCTGGCGCCGCCTGAACGGGCCGCTGCCGCCGGGCCGGGCCGTGCTGGACAATTTCAACAAGACGCTGCGGCTGCGCTGGCGGTCACCGAGGCGGACGACGGCGAGTACGAGTGCACGGCCGAGAACGCGCTCGGGAGCGCGCGGCGCGCACAGCGTCAGCGTGGAGGGTACGGGATACTGGGAGCACTGGGAGGGACTGGGGGCACTTGGAGGGGACTGGGAATCACCATGGAGGGTACTGGGGATACTGGGGGACTGGGAGGAGACTGGGGGCGCTGGGAGGGGACTGGGGATACTGGGGGACTGGGAGGGGACTGGGGATACTGAGAGGGGACTGGGAATCACCATGGAGGGCACTGGGGATACTGGGAGGGGACTGGGGGACTGGGAGGGTACTGGGGATACTGGGAGGGACTGGGCACTCGGGAGCGCGTGGCGCGCACAGCGTCAACACGAAGGGTACGGGATACTGGGGGGACTGGGAGGGGACTGGGAATTACCATGGAGGGTACTGGGGATACTGGGGGACTGGAGGATACTGAGAGGGACTGGGAGCACTGGGAGGGGACTGGGAGGACTGGGGATACTGGGAGTGCACTGGGGACACGGGAGGCCCGGCAGCGCGTGCTAGCGTCAGCGTGGAGGGTATGGGATACTGGGCGGACTGGGGATACTGGGAGGACTGGGAGGCACTGGAGGCACTGGGGCACTGGGAGGGGACTGGGAATCACCACGGAGGGGACTGGGGATACTGGGAGGGCACTGGGGACACGGGAGCGCACCGTGCGCCCACAAGCGTCAGCGTGGAGGTCACGGGGACTGGGGATACTGGGGGAACTGGGAGGGACTGGGGGCACTGGGAGGGACTGGGAATCACCATGGAGGGTACTGGGGATACTGGGAGGGCACTGGGGACACGGGAGCACGCGGTGCTCCCACAGTGTCAGCGTGGAGGGTACGGGGACTGGGGATACTGGGAGCACTGGGAGGGGACTGGGGAGACTGGGGGATACTGGGAGGGACTGGGGATACTGGGAAAGGACTGGGGGCTCAGGAGTGCACGGTGCGCCCACAGCGTCAGAGTGGAGGATACGAGGATACTGGGGGCACTGGGAGCACTGGGAGGGACTGGGAATCACCATGGAGGGTACTGGGGGCATAGGGAGGGGACTGGGAGGGGACTGGAATGGGAATTGGGGATATACTGGTCTGTGCTGGTCTGTACTGGTTCCAGCTGCCCCATATTGGGTGCGCCAGCCCCGCAGCGCAGTACTGGGATATACTGGGATATACTGGGATATACTGGGATATATTGTTTCATACTGGTCTATGCTGGCCTGTACTGGCCTGTACTGGCCTGTACTGTTTTATACTGGTTCACACTGGTTTGAGGTGGTCCATACTGGTCTATACTGGTTTATACTGGTCTGTACTGGTTCCATCTGCCCCGTACTGGGTGTGCCAGCCCCGTAGCGCTGGTCTATACTGGTCTATACTGGTCTATACTGGTCTATACTGGTTTACACTGGTTCCACTGACCCTGTACTGGGTGCGCCAGCCCCGCAGCGCAGTACTGGGATATACTGGGATATACCAGGTTATACTGGGTTATACCGGGTTATACTGGGTCTGTACCTGTCTATATTGGTGTATACTGGTTCATACTGGTCCGTACTGGTTGCAGCGGCCCCGTACTGGTACGCCAGCCCCGCAGTGCTGGGATATACCAGGTTATACTGGTTCATACTGGTTCATACTGGTTCGTACTGGTTCATACTGGTCTGTACTGGTTGCAGCGGCCCCGTACTGGTGCGCCAGCCCGCAGCGCTGGGATATACTGGGATATACTGGGTTATACCAGGTTATACTGGGTTATGCTGGGTTATACTGGTCTGTACCTGTCTATACTGGTCTGTACCGGTCTATACTGGTCCATACTGGTCCGTACTGGTTGCAGCCGCCCCGTACTGGAGTGCGCCAGCCCATAGCGCTGGGATATACTGGGATATACTGGGATATACTGGGATATACTGGGATATACCGGGTTATGCTGGGTTATACTGGTCTGTACCGGTCTGTACCGGTCTATACTGGTGTATACTGGTTCATACTGGTCCGTACTGGTTGCAGCGGCCCTGTACTGGGTGCGCCAGCCCGCAGCGCTGGGATATACTGGTTTATACTGGGATATACTGGGTTATACCGGGTTATGCTGGATTATACTGGTCTGTACTGGTCTGTACCTGTCTGTACCTGTCTATACTGGTCCATACTGGTCCGTACTGGTTGCAGCCGCCCCGTACTGGGTGCGCCAGCCCCGCAGCGCTGGGATATACTGGGTTATATTGGGATATACTGGGATATACTGGGTTATACCAGGTTATACTGGGTTATGCTGGTCTGTACTGGTCTGTACCTGTCTATACTGGTTCATACTGGTCTATACTGGTTCATACTGGTCCATACTGGTTGCAGCGGCCCCGTACTGGGTGCGCCAGCCCGCAGCGCTGGGATATACTGGGTTATATTGGGATATACTGGGATATACTGGGTTATACCAGGTTATACTGGGTTATGCTGGTCTGTACTGGTCTGTACCTGTCTATACTGGTTCATACTGGTCTATACTGGTTCATACTGGTCCATACTGGTTGCAGCCGCCCCGTACTGGGTGCGCCAGCCCCGCAGCGCGGTGTTCGGCCCGGGGGAGACGGCGCGCCTGGACTGCGAGGTGGGCGGCAAACCCCGGCCCCAGGTCAACTGGAGCCTCAACGGGGTCCCCCTGCACGGTACGGGCCGGGGGCTGGGGTCCCCGGGAGATTTTGGGGGTCTGGGGTCCCCGGGTGATTTTAAGGGGGTCTGGGGTCCCCCGGGTGATTTTAGGGTCCTTCGGGAGATTTTGGGGTCCCTCGGGTGATTTTGGGGTCTCTGAGGGTCTGAGGGGTCTGGGGTCCCTCGGGTGATTTTGGGGTCCCTCGGGTGATTTTGGGGTCCCTGAGGGTTTGGGGATTTGGGGTCCCCCGGGTGATTTTGGGGTCCCTGAGGTTCGGGGGTTTGGGGTCCTTCGGGTGATTTTGGGGTCCCTGAGGGTTTGGGGGTTTGGGGTCCCCCGGGAGATTTTGGAGTCCCTGAGGTTTGGGGGGTTTGGGGGCTTGGGGTCCCCGGGAGATTTTGGGGTCCCTGGGGGTTTGGGGGATTTTTGGGGTTTGGGGTCCCCCGGGTGATTTTGGGATCCCTGAGGGATTTGGGGGGTTGGGGTCCCCCGGGAGATTTTAAGGGTCCCTGAGGATTTGGGGGCTTTGGGGTCCTCGGGTGATTTTGGGGGTCCCCCGGGTGATTTTGGGGTCCCTGAGGGTTTGGGGTTTGTGGGGTTTGGGGTCCCCGGGTGATTTTGGGGTCCCTGAGGATTTGGGGGCTTTGGGGTCCCTCGGGTGATTTTGGGGTCCCTCGGGTGTGTTGGTGTCCCTGAGGTTTGGAGTCCCTCGGGTGATTTTGGGGTCCCTGAGGGTTTGGGGGTTTAGGGTCCCCCGGGTGATTTTAAGGGTCCCCCGGGAGATTTTGGGGTCCCTGGGGGTTTGGGGGTTTGTGGGGAGGGCGTTTGGTGTCCCTGGGGGGTTTTGGTGTCCCCAATGTCCCCAATATCCCACTGTCCCAAATCCCTCTGCTGTCCTCAGTGTCCCCTCTGTCCCCAATCCCCAAATGTCCCCACTGTCCCCACTGTCCTTAATGTCCCCAGGGTCCCCAAATGTCCCTAACACCCCTAATTCTCCCAATCCCCCAATGTCCCCACGGTCCCCAATGTCCCCAATGTCCCCAATCCCTCAATGTTCCCCCATGCCCCCAATGTCCCCAATCCCCCAATGTCCCCAATGATGTCCCAGTGTCCCGATGTCCCCAATGCTCTTCCCAGTGTCTCAAATCCCCCAATGTCCCCAGTGCTGTCCCCAGTGATGTCCCCAATGTCCCCGATGTCGCCACTGCCCAAAATCTCCCCAGTTGTCCCCAATGTCCCGTGTCTCCATCACCGCCAATGTCCCCAATACCCCCAGTGTCCCTGATGTCCCCAATGTCCCCAGTGGTGTCCCCAGTGCTGTCCCCAGTGCTGTCCCCAATGTCCCCAATCCCTCCAATGTCACCAATGATGTCCTCGGTGTCCCCAAGCCCCCCAATATATCCAGTCCTCCCAAATGTCCCCAGTGATGTTCCCAATGTCCCCAGTGTCCCAAATGTCCCCAGTGTCCCCAGTGCTGTCCCCAGTGTCCCCAGTGTCCCTGATGTCCCCAATGTCCCCAATTCCCCAATGTCCCCAGTGATGTCCCCAGAGTCCCTGATGTCCCCAATGTCCCCAGTGTCCCCAATCCCCCAGTGTCCCCAGTGTCCCCAGTGTCCCCAGTGCCATCCCCAGTGTCCCCAGTGTCCCCAGTGTCCACAGTGCCATCCCCAGTGTCCCCAGTGTCCCCAGTGCCATCCCCAGTGTCCCCAATCCCCCAGTGTCCCCAGTGTCCCCAATTCCCCGGTGTCCCCAGTGCCGTCCCCAGTGTCCCCAGTGTCCCCAGTGCTGTCCCCAGTGTCCCCAGTGTCCCCAGTGTCCCTGACTGTCCGTGTCCCCCCAGAGCTGCCGGACTCAGGCCGCCTGTCCCAGCGGGGCGGGGCTCTGGTCCTGTCCCGCCTGGAGCCCAACGACTCCCTGGTGGCGCAGTGCGAGGCCAGCAACAGCCACGGGCGGCTCCTGGCCAACGCCTTCGTCTACGTCGTGGGTGTGTCACCCTGGGACCCCAACCTGATCAATAATCCCCTGGGACACCCCCAAACCTGATCAATAATCCCCTGGGACCCCCAGAATCTGATCAATAATTCCATGGGACCCCCAAACCTGATCAATAATCCCCTGGGACACCCCAGAATCTGATCAATAATCCCATAGGAGCCCCAAACCAGATCAATAATCCCTGGGACCCTCCAAAATCTGATCAATAATCCCTAGGACACCCCAAAATCTGATCAATAATCCCTAGGACCCCCAAAATCTGATCAATAATCCCATAGGAGCCCCAAACCGGATCAATAATCCCTGGGACCCTCCAAAATCTGATCAATAATCCCATGGGAGCCCCCAAAATTCGATCAATAATCCCATGGAAAGCCCAAAACCTGATCAATACTCCTGGCATCTCTCAGAATCTGATCAATATCCTTCTGGGACCCCCAGAATCTGATCAATAATGCCATGGCACCCCCCAAATCTGATCAATAATCCCGTGGGAACCCAAAATCTGATCAATGATCTCCCAGGACTCCCCAAAATCTGATCAATAATCCCCTGGGACCCCCAAACCTGATCAATAATCCCATGGGAGCCCCAAACCTGATAAATAATCCCCTGGGACCCCCAGAATCGATCAATAATGCCATGGCACCCCCAAATCTGATCAATAATCCCGTGGGAACCCAAAATCTGATCAATGATCTCCCAGGACTCCCCAAAATCTGATCAATAATCCCATGGGACCCCCAGAATCTGATCAATAATCCCGTGGAAGCCCCAGGATTTGATCAGTGACCCTGGGACCCCCCCAAAACTGATCAATAATCCCCTGGAACCCCCAAGTGTGATCAATAATCTCCCAGGACCCCCCAGAATCTTGTCAATAATCCCATGGGACCCCCCAGAATCTGATCAATAATCCCCTGGGAGACTCAGAATCTGATCAATACTCCTGGCATCTCCCAGAATCTGATCAATATCCTTCTGAGAGTCCCAAAACCTGATCAATAATCCCATGGGACCTCCCAAAATCTGATCAATAATCCCATGGGACCTCCCAGAATCTGATCAATAATTCCATGGGACCCCCAAACCTGATCAATAATCCCCTGGGGATGGATTTTAGTCCCTGTGGGGTGACCCGGATGGGAATTTTGGGATCCCGGGATGGATTTTACCCCCCTTGTGGGATCCGGATGGGAATTTTGGGATCCCGGGGTGGATTTTAGTCCTATGTGGGATCAGGATGGGAATTTTGGGAGCCCAGGATGGATTTTTCCCCGTTTGGGACCAGGATGGGAATTTTGGGATCCCGGGATGGATTTTAAGTGCTATGTGGGATCAGGATGGGAATTTTGCGATCCCGGGATGGATTTCCCCCCCGTGTGGGATCCGGATGGGAATTTTGGAATCCTGGGATGGATTTTACCCCCCTTGTGGGATCAGGATGGGAATTTTGCAATCCTGGGATGGATTTTCCCCCCGTTCGGGATCCGGATGGGAATTTTGGGGTCCCGGGGGTCCCTGACCGCCCCGCCCCCGCAGAGCTGCCGGTGCAGATCCTGACCCCGGACGGGGCGCGCTACGCCGTGGTGGAGAACCAAACCGCGTTCCTGCACTGCCGCACCTTCAGCGCGCCCGCGCCCACCGTGGAGTGGTGAGCGCCCCCAGACCCCAAAAACCCCCGAAGCCCCCGAACCCCAGTCTGAGCCCCGGCCGCAGGCTGAGCCCGGCGCTGGAGCCGGCGCTGCAGGATGAGCGCGCCTTCGCCTTCACCAACGGGACGCTGCGGCTCGGGCACGCGCGGCGCGAGGGACGCGAGCACCTTCACCTGCCGCGCGCACAACGCGCACAGCAACGGCAGCGCGCGCGCGCCTGGACGTCAGGGGTAGAGACCCCCGGGGGGTGGGACCCCAGGGTGAGGGGGGAAGCGCCGAGTACAGGCTGAGACCCCCAGGGTGGGGAGAGACCCCCGAGTACAGGCTGAGACCCCCAGGGTGGGGAGGGACCCCGGGTGGGCGGGACCCCCAGGGTGCGGGGGAAGCGCCGAGTTAATCCTGAGACCCCCAGGGTGGGGAGAGACCCCCGAGTACAGGCTGAGACCCCCGAGTGTGGGGAGAGACCCCCGAGTACAGGCTGAGACCCCCAGGGTGGGAGAGACCCCGGGTGGGCGGGACCCCCCTGGGTGGGGGAGGGACCCCGAGTACAGGCTGAGACCCCCAGGGTGAGGGGGGGGAGCACCGAGTACAGGCTGAGACCCCCAGGGTGCGGGGGAAGCGCCGAGTTAATCCTGAGACCCCCAGGGTGGGAGAGACCCCGAGTACAGGCTGAGACCCCCGAGTGTGGGGAGAGACCCCCGAGTACAGGCTGAGACCCCAGGGTGGGGAGAGACCCCCGGGTGGGCGGGACCCCCTGGGTGGGGAGGGACCCCGAGTACAGGCTGAGACCCCCAGGGTGAGGGGGGAGCACCGAGTACAGGCTAGAGACCCCCAGGGTGCGGGGGGGGAGCACCGAGTTCATCCTGAGACCCCCAGGGTGGGGAGAGACCCCGAGTACAGGCTGAGACCCCCAGGGTGCGGGAGGGACCCCGAGTACAGCCCGGGACCCCCGAGTGTGGGGAGAGACCCTCGAGTATGAAGAGGACCCCCGAGTTCATCGTGGGACCCCCGAGTGTGGGGAGAGAGACCCCGGGGGCGGGACCCCCAGGGTGAGGGGGGGAGCACCGAGTACAGGCTGAGACCCCCAGGGTGGGGAGGGACCCCGAGTTCATCCTGAGACCCCCGGAGAGGGTAGAACCCCCCTAGTCTGAGGGGGACCCCCGAGTCCGGTCCAGGACCCCGAGTATGGGGTGGGACCCCCGAGTCCAGCCTGAGACCCCCAGGGTGGGGAGGGACCCCTGAGTCCAACCAGGACCCCCAAGTGTGGGGAGGGACCCCGAGTCCAACCCAAATCCTCCCAAATCCTTCCTGGGACCCCAAAATCCTCCCCAAATCCTTCCTGGGACCCTCCAAATCTTCCACAAACCCCTCCTAGGACCCCAAATCCTCCCCAAACCCCCCAGACCCCCCTCACCCCTTTGCCCCCCTCACCCAGCGGCCACGCGGATCAGAGTGCCCCCCAGACCCTCCCTGGGACCCCCAAACCCTTTCAGGACCCCAAATCCTCCCCAAATCCTTCCTGGAACTCCCCAGACCCTCCCTGGGACCCCAAACCTCCCCAACCCCTCCGCAGACCCCCTCACCCCTTGCCCCCCACCCAGCGGCCACGCGGATCGAGAGTGCCCCCAGAGCCTCCCTAGGACCCCCAAAACCCCTCCTGGGACCCCCAAATCCTCCCCAAAACCCCTCCTGGGACCCCAAATCCTCCCCAAAACCCCTCCTGGGACCCCCAAATCCTCCCCAAAACCCCTCCTGGGACCCCAAATCCTCCCAAACCCCTCCTGGGACCCCCAAATCCTCCCCAAATCCTTCCTGGAACTCCCCAAACCCTTTCAGGACCCCAAATCCTCCCCAAACCCCTCCTGGGACCCCAAATCCTCCCCAAACCCCCCAGACCCCCCTCACCCCTCGCCCCCCTCACCCAGCGGCCACGCGGATCGAGGAGTGCCCCCCAGAGCGTGACAGCCAAGAAGGGCGAGACCGTGACCTTCACCTGCGGGGCCGCCTTCGACCCCGCGCTGGAGCCACGCAGGCTCCTCTGGCTGCGGGACGGGAGCCCTGTCGGCGACAGCCCGACAGCGACAAGTGAGGGGGGTTTGGGGGTCCCAAATGAGTTTGGGGAGGATTGAGGGTCCCAGGCAGGACTGGGGAGGTTTCTCCTGTGGCTGCGGGATGGGAGCACCGACAGCGACAAGTGAGGGGGGAACCGGGGGGTTTGGGGGCGATTCGGGGGTCCCAGGAGGGACTGAGGAGGATTTGAGGTCCAGAAAAGAGTTTGGGGAGGATTTGGGGAGTCCCAGGAAGGAGTTTGGGGGTGTCTCAGTGGCTGCAGGACGGGAGCCCTGTCGGCGACAGCCCCGACAGCGACAAGTGAGGGGGGCTGGGGGCGATTTAGGGAGCCTCTGGAGGGATTTGAGGAGTCCCAGGAAAGGGTTTGGGGAGTTTCTCCTGTGGCTGCGGGATGGGAGCACCGACAGCGACAACTGAGGGGGGAACCGGGGGTTTGGGGAGCGATTTCGGGGGTCCCAGGAGGGTTTGGGGAAGGATTTGGGGGTCCCAGGAAGGGTTTGGGGGGGTCTCCCGTAGCTGCAGGATGGGAGCCCCGACAGCGACAGCCCCGACAGCAACAAGTGAGGGGGGGGGGTTTGGGGGGGTTGGGGGGGTCCCGGGAGGGTTTGGGGAGGATTTGGGGGTCCCAGGAAGGGTTTTGGGGGTCTCCTGTGGATGCGGGACGGGAGCCCTGTCGGCGACAGCCCCGACAGCGATAAGTGAGGGGATTTTGGGGGGTTGAGGGGGTCCTGGGAGGGTTTGGGGGGTTTGGGGGTCCCAGGAAGGGTTTGGGGAGGATTTGGGGGTCCCAGGAAGGGTTTGGGGGTCTCCCGTGGCTGCAGGATGGGAGCTCTGTCGGCGACAGCTACGACAGCGACAAGTGAGGGGGTTTGGGGGGTTGAGGGGGTCCTGGGAGGGTTTGGGGGGTTTGGGGGTCCCAGGAAGGGTTTGAGGGTGGTCTCCCGTGGCTGCAGGATGGGAGCCCTGTCGGCGACAGCCCGACAGCGACAAGTGAGGGGGCTGGGGGCGATTTAGGGGGGCCAGGTGGGTTTGGGGGTCCCAGCGCGGGTTTGGGGATCCCAGTCAGGATTTTGGGGTGGTTTGGATACCCCAGTGAGGATTTCAGGGATCCTAGCGGCGGGTTTTGGAGGTCCCAGCGCTGGGTTTACCGGTGCCCAGCAGCGGATTTGGGGGTGGCTTTGGGGGTCCCAGCGCGGATTTTGGGGTGGCTTTGGGGGTCCCAGTGCGGATTTGGGGGTCCCAGCCCGGATTTGGGGTGGTTTTGGGGGTCCCAGTGCGGATTTGGGGGTGGTTTTGGGGGTCCCCCAGCAGCGGATTTTGGGGTGGTTTGGGGGTCCCAGCGGATTTTGGGGTGGCTTTGGGGGTCCCAGTGCGGATTTGGGGGTCCCAGCGGGGATTTTGGGGTGATTTTGGGGGGATCCCCGTGCGGATTTTGGGATGGTTTTGGGAGTCCCAGCGCGGATTTTGGGGTGGTTTGGGGGTCCCAGCGCGGGTTTTGGGATGGTTTTGGGGGTCCCAGCGCGGATTTGGGGTGGTTTGGGGGTCCCAGCGCGGATTTTGGGGTGGTTTGGGGGTCCCAGCGCGGATTTTGGGGTGGCTTTGGGGTCCCAGTGCGGATTTGGGGTCCCAGCAGCGAGGATTTTGGGGTGATTTTGGGGATCCCGTGCGGATTTTGGGATGGTTTTGGGAGTCCCAGCGCGGATTTTGGGGGTGGTTTTGGGGTCCCAGCGCGGGTTTTGGGTGGCAGGTTCTCGGTGGCCGGGGACACTCTCACGGTGGCCGCCGTGGATTACGGGGACCAGGGCCGGTTCCGCTGCCGCGCTATGGACAGCGCTGGACGCGGCCGAGGCCGAGGCCGAGCTCAGGGTCGTGGGTGAGACCCCGAAAACCGGGAGGGGACCCCGAAAAACGGGGAGGGGACCCAAAAAAACGGGGTGGGAATTCCAAAAAATGGGGAGGGAACAAAGAACGGGGAGGGGAATCCAAAAATGGGGAGGAACAAAAAACGGGGAGGGAACTCCAAAAAATGGGAGGGAACCCTCCAAGAGCAGGGAGGGAACCCAAAAATGGGGTGGGGACCCAAAAAGGGGTGGGAATTCCAGAAAATGGGGAGGGAACAAAAGAACGGGGAGGGAATCCAAAAATGGGGAGGGACCACCAAAAAATGGGGTGGGAATTCCAAAAATAGGGAGGGGACCCCAAAAACTGGGGAGGAGCAAAAAATGGGAAGGAACCCAAAATAATTGGGGAGGGGACACGAAAAATGGGATGAGGACCTGAAAAACAGGAGGGGACCCCAAAAAATGGAGAGAGGACCCCGAAAAATGGGGAGAGGAACCCCAAAAAGGGGGAGGACACCCCTAAAAAATGGGAGGGGACCCCAAAAATAAGGGAGGGGACCTCAAAAATGGGTTTTCCCCGTTATTCCCCCTTTATTTTCCTATTATTTTTCCCATTATTTCTCTAATATTTTCTCCATTGTCTCTCATTATTTTTCCATTATCTCTCCTTTTCCCCCACTTTTCCCCCAATTTTCCCCAATTTTTTCCTCAATTTTCCCTGTTATTTCCCCATTTTTCCCCAACTCTTTTCCCATTTTCCCCCATTTTCCCCCGTTTTTCCCCATTTTCCCACACTTTTTTCCCATTTTTCCTATCGTTTCCCCCACTTCCCCCTACTTTTCTCCCATTATTCCCATTTTCCCATTTTCCCATTTTCCCCAATTTTCCCATTTCTCCCATTTTTCCCATTTCTCCATTCTCCCGTTTTCCCCATTTTCCCCATTTTCCCCCACCTTTTTTCCCATCATCTTTCCCCACTTTTTTCCTGTTTTTCCCATCGTTTCCCCCATTTTCCCCATTTTCCCATTTTCCCATTTTTACCATTTTCCCGTTTTTTCCCATTTTCCCATTTTCCTGTTTTCCCATTTCACCCATTATTCCCATTATTCCCATTATTCCCATTATTCCCATTTCCCCATTTTCCCACTTTCCCATTTTCCCACTTTCCCATTTTCCCATTTTTCCCATTATTCCCATTTCCCCATTTTTTCCCATTTCCCCATTTTTTCCCATTTCCCCATTTTCCCGTTTTTTCCCATTTTCCCATTTTCCCTGTTTTCCCATTTCCCCATTTCCCCATTATTCCCATTTTCCCGTTTTCCCATTTTTCCCGTTTTTCCCGTTTTCTCCATTTTTTCCATTTTTCCCATTTTCCCATTTTTCCTGTTTTCCCCATTTTCCCATTTCCCCATTTTCCCGTTTTTCCCATTTTCCCATTTTCCCATTTTTCCTGTTTTCACCATTTCACCCATTTCCCCATTATTCCCATTATTCCCATTATTCCCATTTTCCCATTTTCCATTTTCCCATTTTCCATTTTCCCATTTTCCATTTTCCCATTTTCCATTTTCCCATTTTCCCATTTACCCATTTTCCCATTTTTTCCCATTTTTCCCATTTTCCCATTTTCCCATTTTCCCATTTTCCCCGTTTTCCCCATTTTCCCCATTATTCCCATTTTCCCATTTTTTCTCATTTTCCCATTATTCCCATTATTCCCATTATTCCCATTATTCCCATTTTCCCATTTCCCATTTTCCCGTTTTTCCCATTTTCCCTTTTTCCTGTTTTTCCCCCATTTCCCCATTTCCCCATTTCCCCATTATTCCCATTATTCCCATTATTCCCATTATTCCCATTATTCCCATTTTCCATTTTCCCATTTTCCATTTTCCCATTTTCCCCATTTACCCATTTTCCCATTTTTTCCCATTTTCCCGTTTTCCCGGTTTTCCCGTTTTTTCCCATTTTTCCTATTTTCCCCTTTTTCCCGTTTTCCCGTTTTTTCCCCATTATTCCCAATTCCCCCATTATCCCCATTTTCCCATTTTTTCCCGTTTTCCCCGTTTCCCTCCCCGTTCCCCCCAGGCCGCCCGGGCCCCGTGCGGGACCTGCAGCTGAGGGAGGTGGGCGAGCGCCAGGTCGAGCTCAGCTGGACCCCGGGGAGGAGCACAACAGCCCCGTGGAGAGTGAGGGGGTCCTGGGGGTCTGGGGTGGGAATCTGGGCGAGATTTAGGGAATCTGGGGGTCCTGGGGGTCTGGGGTGGGAATCTGGGGCGAGATTTGGGGGATCTGGGGGTCCTGGAGGGTCTGAGGTGGGAATCTGGGGCGAGATTTGGGGATCTGGGGGTCCTGGGGGTCTGGGGTGGGAATCTGGGCGAGATTTGGGGAATCTGGGGTGGGAATCTGGGCGAGATTTGGGGGATCTGGGGGTCCTGGAGGGTCTGAGGTGGGAATCTGGGGCGAGATTTAAGGGGATCTGGGGGGTCCTGGGGGGTCTGGGGTGGGAATCTGGGGCGAGATTTGGGGAATCTGGGGGGTCTGGGGTGGGAATCTGGGCGAGATTTGGGGAATCTGGGGGGTCCTGGGGGTCTGGGGTGGGAATCTGGGCGAGATTTGGGGGATCTGGGGGGTCCTGAAGGGGTCTGGGGTGGGAATCTGGGCGAGATTTAAGGGGATCTGGGGGGGTCCTGGGGGGTCTGGGGTGGGAATCTGGGCGAGATTTGGGGGATCTGGGGGGTCCTGGGGGGTCTGGGGTGGAAATTTGGGGGAGATTTGGGGGATCTGGGGGGTCCTGGGGGGTCTGGGGTGGGAATCTGGGGCGAGATTTGGGGGATCTGGGGGTCCTGGGGGGTCTGGGGTGGGAATCTGGGCGAGATTTGGGGGATCTGGGGGGTCCTGGGGGGTCTGGGGTGGGAATTTGGGGAGATTTGGGGAATTTGAGGGTTCTGGGGGGTCTGGAAGTGTCAGGGAGGAGCTCAGGGCTGGAGATTTGGAAGGGTCTGGGGGCTTCGGGAGGTTTTGGGGGTCTGGGGATGGTCTGGGGTGAGAATTTGGGGGAATCTGGGGGAGATTTGGGGAATTTGGGGGTTCTGGGGGGTCTGGAAGGGTCAGGGGGAGCTCAGGGCTGGAGATCTAGAGGGTCTGGGGCTTCAGTGACTCCTTGAAGGGTCTGGGGGCTTCAGGGGAGTTTTGAGGGGTCTGGGGGCTCTGAGGGGTTCTGGGATGTGAATTTGGGGGAGATTTGGGGAATTTGGGGGGTCCCAGGGGTTCTGGGGGGTCTGGAAGGGTCGGGGGGAGCTCAGGGCTGGAGATGTGGAGGGGTCTGGGGGCTTCAGGGGAGTTTTGGGGGTCTGGGGTGGGAATTTCGGGGAATCTGGGGGGTCCCGAGGGGTTCTAGGGGGTCTGGAAGCATCAGGAGGGAATTTTGGAAAATGAGAATTTTGGGATTTTGAGATTTTGGGATTTGGGGCATTTCAAGGTTTGGGATTTTGGGGTTTTTGGGGGATTTCAGGATTTGGGTTTTTGGGTATTTGGGGTCCCTCTTTAACCCGTTCCTCCCGCAGAGTTCGTGGTGGAGCAGGAGGAGGGGGTGGGAATTTGGGGAATTTCAGGATTTGGGGTTTTGGGGAATTTCAGGATTTGGGATTTTGGGGAATTTCAGGGTTTGGGATTTGGGGTTTTGGGTATTTTAACCCGTTCCTCCCCGCAGAGTTCGTGGTGGAGCAGGAGGAGGGATGGGGAATTTGTGGATTTTGAGATTTAGGGATTTGGGGGTTTTGGGGATTTTCAGGGTTTGGGATTTGGGGAATTTCAGGATTTGGAATTTGGGGTTTTGGGTATTTTAACCCCTTCCTCCCCGCAGAGTTCATGGTGGAGCAGGAGGAGGGATGAGGAATTTCAGGGTTTGGGGATTTAGGGAATTTCAGGGTTTGGAATTTGGGTTTTGGGTATTTTAACCCATTCCCTCCCCGCAGAGTTCGTGGTGGAGCAGGAGGAGGGATGGGGAATGTGAGAAATTCACAGTTCATTATTTGGAGATTTTGGGGAATTTTCACGGTTTGGAATTTGGGATTTTGGTGGTTTTTAACCCGTTCCTCCCCGCAGAGTTCGTGGTGGAACAGGAGGTGGGATGGGGAATGTGGGAAATTCACAGTTCATTATTTGGAGATTTTGGGAATTTTCACGGTTTGGAATTTGAGGTTTTGGGGTATTTTTAACCCGTTCCTCCCCGCAGAGTTCGTGGTGGAGCAGGAGGAGGGATGGGGAATTTGGGGGTTTCAGTGTTTGGAATTTGAGAATTTTGGGTATTTTTAACCCGTTCCTCCCCCGCAGAATTCGTGGTGGAGCAGGAGGAGGGATGGGGAATTTAAGGGGGTTTCAGGATTTGGAATTTGGGATTTTGGTGGTTTTTAACCCGTTCCTCCCCGCAGAGTTCGTGGTGGAGCAGGAGGAGGACGTGGGGATTTTGGGAATTTCAGGATTTGGGATTTGGGATATTTTTAACCCGTTCCTCCCCGCAGAGTTCGTGGTGGAGCAGGAGGAGGGATGGGGAATTTGGGGGTTTCAGGATTTGGAATTTGGGATTTTGGTGGTTTTTTAACCCGTTCCTCCCGCAGAGTTCGTGGTGGAGCAGGAGGAGGACGTGGGGATTTTGGGAATTTCAGGATTTGGGATTTGGGATATTTTTAACCCGTTCCTCCCCGCAGAGTTCGTGGTGGAGCAGGAGGAGGACGTGGGGATTTTGGGAATTTCAGGATTTGGGATTTGGGATATTTTTAACCCGTTCCTCCCATAGAGTTCGTGGTGGAGCAGGAGGAGGACGTGGGGATTTTAGAGAATTTCAGGATTTGGGATTTGGGATATTTTTAACCGTTCCTCCCGCAGAGTTCGTGGTGGAGCAGGAGGAGGACGTGGGGATTTTGGGAATTTCAGGATTTGGGATTTGGGATATTTTAACCCGTTCCTCCCCGCAGAGTTCGTGGTGGAGCAGGAGGAGGGCATTTTCTCCCCGGGCCGGTTCGGCGGAGCTGCTGACGGTGCCGGGCTCGCAGCCGCGGGCCGCCTGGCGCTGTCCCTGCACGGCCGGTACCGCTTCAGGGTGGTGGCCGTGAACGGCTACGGGCGGGGCGAGCCCAGCGCGGCCAGCGCGGCCGTGAGCACCGAGCCCGCCGGTGAGTCACCCTAAAATATCATAAAACATCCTAAAAATATCCTAAATGATCCAAAAATCTCATTAAATAACCCCAAATCCCATAAACACCGTGAGCACCGAGCCGCGGTGAGTCACCCTAAAATATCGTAAAACATCCTAAAAATATCCTAAATAATCCAAAAATCTCATTAAATAACCCCCAAATCCCATAAACACCGTGAGCACCGAGCCCGCCGGTGAGTCACCCTAAAATATCATAAATAAACCCAAAACTATCCTAAATAACCCAAAAATCCCATTAAATAACCCAAAAATCCCATTAAATAAACCCCAAATCCCATAAACACCGTGAGCACCAAGCCTGCTGGTGAGTCACCCTAAATATCATAAAAACATCCTAAAATATCCTAAATAATCCAAAAATCTCATTAAATAACCCCAAATCCCATAAACACCGTGAGCACCAAGCCCGCCGGTGAGTCACCCTAAAATATCATAAAAACATCCTAAAAATATCCTAAATAATCCAAAAATCTCATTAAATAACCCCCAAATCCCATAAACACCGTGAGCACCGAGCCCGCCAGAGAGTCACCCTAAAATATCATAAATAACCCCAAAACTATCCTAAACAACCCCAAAATCCCATTAAATAACCCCCAAATCCCATAAACACCGTGAGCACCGAGCCCGCCGGTGAGTCACCCTAAAATATCATAAAATTATCCTAAATAACCCAAAAATCCCATTAAATAACCCCAAATCCCATAAACACTGTCAGCACCGAGCTGGCTGGTGACCCCAAAATGTCATAAAAATGTTCTAAATACCCCAAAAATATCCCAAATACACCCAGAAATATCCTAAATAACCCCAAAAATCTTGTTAAATAACCCCAAAATTCCATTAAATAACCCCAAAATCCCATAAACTCCGTGGTCAGCACCGAACCAGCCAGTGAGTGACCCCAAAATATCCTAAATATCAAAAAAATCCCATTAAATGCGCCCCAAAATATCCTAAATAACCCCAAAATCCCCTTAAATCACCCCAAATCCCATAAACCCCATGGTCAGCACTGAGCCCGCCGGTGAGTGACCCCAAAATACCCAAATTTTGGGATTTTTTGGGGAGGTCCCGGGGCATTTTTGGGGTGCCAGAGAATTTTTGGGGTGCCAGAGAATTTTTGGGGTCCCTGACGATTTTTGGGGGTTCCCGGGGGGAATTTTTCGGGGGGTCTGTGATGATTTTTTGGGGACTTCCCTGGGGATTTTTTGGGGTTCTTGACAATTTTTTGGGAGAGATTTTTTTGGGGGGGTTTCCCTGATGATTTTGAGGTCCCTGATGATTTTTGGGGGATCTCTGATGATTTTAGGGGTTCTCTGATGATTTTTGGGATCCCTGATGATTTTGGGGGTCCCCGATGATATTTTTGGGGTCCCTAAATAGAATTTTGGGGGTTCCTGAGAATTTTAGGGGTTCCTGGTGAGATTTTTTTGGGGGGGCGGGGTCTCTGATGATTTTTGGGTTCTCTGATGATTTTTGGGTTCTCTGATGATTTTTTGGGGTCCCTGATGATTTTTAGGGTCCCTGACGGTTTTGGGGTGCCGCCCTCCCGCAGCCCGGAGCGGTACCCGATGGGGAGTGAAGGGGAGGGAACAGACTCCAACAACCTGGTGATCACCTGGCAGGTACGGGGGGATTTGGGGGGGATTTGGGAAATTTGGGGGGATTTGGGGCAATTTGGGGGTCCTGGGGACTCCTGGAGGGTTTGGGGGGTCATGAGGGGATTCGGGGAATTCTGGGGAGGGTCAGGGCTGGATTTGGGGTTCAGGGCCGGATTTAGGAGTCCCTATTTTGGGCTCGGTTTTGGGGTTCAGGGTTGGGTTTTGGGGTTCAGGGCTGGATTTGGGGCTGCATTTAGAGTCCCTATTTAGGGATTTGGGGTTCAAGCGCTGATTTTGGGGCGCTCTCCCCCAGCCGCTGCCCCGGGGACTGGAACCGACCGAGCTCGGTACCGGGTGCAGATCCCGGTGGGATTTGGAGCGGATTTAGGGCTGGATTTGGGGCTGGATTTAGGGCTGGATTTGCGAGTGGAGTTTTGGGGCTCAGCGCTGATTTTAGGCGCTCTCCCCCCAGCCGCTGCCCCGGGGACTGGAACCGACCGAACTCCGGTACAGGTGCAGATCCCGGTGGGGTTTGGGGCTGGATTTGGGGTCTCTATTTAGGGTCTCTGTTTAGGGCTGGATTTGGGGCTGGTTTTGGGGCTCAGCACTAATTTTGGGGCGCTCTCCCCGCAGCCGCTGCCCCCCGGGGACTAGAACGCCCCCGATCTCCGGTACCAGGTGCAGATCCCGGTGGGGTTTGGGGCGTGATTTGGGGTCTCTATTTAGGGTCTCTATTTAGGGTCTCTGTTTAGGGTCTCTGTTTAGGGCTGGATTTGGGGCTGGTTTTGGGGCTCAGCACTAATTTTGGGGCGCTCTCCCGCAGCCACTTTGCCCCAGGGACTGGAACGCCCCGAGCTCCGGTACCGGGTGCAGTGGCGGCCGCTGGAGCCGGCGGGCGGTCGCTGGGCCGAGGCCACGGTGGCGGCGCCGCCGCTGGTGGTGCAGGACACGCCGACCTTCAGCGCCTACGAGATCGCGTGCAGGCGCTCAACGAGGCGGGAAGGGCCCCGAGCCCCCACGGTAGTCGGGTACTCCGGGGAGGGACGGTGAGTCGGGCGGACCCCACCCCAAAAATAGCCCCGGGAGGAGGGAGAGCCCGAATCTGGGGGAGAGCGCGAATATGGGAGAGATCCCAAATCTGGGGGACATCCCAGATCTGGGAGTGGTGGGAGAACCCAAATCTGGGAGTGGTGGGAGACCCCAAATTTGGGGAGGCAGAGAACCCCAAAGTGGGGGAGACCCCAAATCTGGGAATGGTGGGAGACCCCAAATTTGGGGGAAATCCCAAATCTGGGAATGGTGGGAGATCCCAAATCTGGGAATGGTGGGAGACCCCAAATTTGGGGGGGGGGAAGAGAACCCCAAAGTGGGGGAGACCCCAAATCTGGGAGAGATCCCAAATCTGGGGAGACCCCAAATCTGAGAATGGTGGGAGACCCCAAATCTGGGAGTGATTGGAGACCCCAGATTTGGGGAAATCTCAAATCTGGGAATGGGAGATCCCAAATCTGGGGGACATCCCAAATCTGGGTATGGTGGGAGATCCCAAATCTTGGGGGCAGAGAACCCCAGAGTGGGGAGACCCCAAATCTGGGGATGGTGACAGAACTCCAAAATGGGAGAGACCCCAGAGACCCCAAATCTGGGGAGATGAAGGAATCCCAAAGCTGGGGGAACCCCAAATCTGGGAGAGACTTAAATTTGGGAGTGGTGGAAGACCCCAAATCTGGGGGGGTGAGAGGATCCCAAAATGGCGGAGACCCCAAATCTGGGGGATCTGGGAGAGATTTGGGGAAAACTCCAAATTTGGGGGTGGTGGGAGATCCCAAATCTGGGGCAATTTCCAAATCGTGGGGGTGAGAGAACCCCAAAGTGGGGGAGACCCCAAATCTGGTGTGTTGGAAAACCCTAAAATGGAGCAGACCCCAAATTTGGGGGTTTGGGAGGGACAAATTGGGGGAGACCCCAAACCTGGTGAGTTTGAAAACCCTAAAATGGGGCAGACCCCAAATTTGGGGGTTTGGCGAGAACCCAAAATGGGGAGGACCCCAAATTTGGGAATTTCAGGAGAGCCGGGTGGGGGACCCCAAATCTGGGAGTGACCCCAAACCCGGGGCTGCATTTGGGGTTGAATCCCTTTTTGGGGGGTCACAGCGCCCTGGTTTGGGGGTTTGGGGGTCCCCTGTCTCCGGGGGTCCTGAGCCCCCGAACCCCCAGTGCCGCTGGTGTACCCCGAGAACGTGGGGTGGAGATCCTGAACAGCAGCACCGTGCGGGTCAGCTGGAGCCTGGGGGCAGCAGCCGCGGGCTGCGCGGGCACCTCAGGGGCTTCCCGGGTAAGGGGGCCAAACCCGCCCCAAATCCTGCTGGGGTCCCAAAAACCCGCCCCAAATCCTGCTGGGGGCCCCAAAAACCAGCCCCAAAAATCCTGCTGGGGCCTCAAAAACAGCCCCAAAACCCGCCCCAAATCCTGCTGGGGGGCCCCAAAAACCGCCCCAAATCCTGCTGGGGGCCCCAAAAACCAGCCCCAAAATCCTGCTGGGGTCCCCAAAAACCAGCCCCAAATCCTGCTGGGGGCCCCCAAAAACCAGCCCAAAATCCTGCTGGGGTCCCCAAAACCCGCCCGAAATCCTGCTGGGGGTCCAAAAACCAGCCCCAAAATCCTGCTGGGGGCCCCAAAACCAGCCCCAAAATCCTGCTGGGGGCCCAAAACTCCATCGAAATCCTGCTGGGGGTCCTCAAAAACCAGCCCCAAAAACCCGCCCAAAATCCTGCTGGGGGGCCCCAAAAACCCGCCCCAAATCCTGCTGGGGGCCCCAAAATCACAAACCCCAAAGTCCCAAAATCCCGCCCGAAATCCTCCTGGGGGTCCCCAAAACCCCGCCCCAAATCCTGCTGGGGGCCCCAAAAACCAGCCCCAAATCCTGCTGGGGGTCCCCAAAAACAGCCCCAAAATCATCCTGGGGGTCCCAAAACCCCGCCCGAAATCCTCCTGGGGGCCCCAAAACCCCGCCCGAAATCCTGCTGGGGGTCCCCAAAATCACAAACCCCAAAGTCCCAAAATCCCGCCCAAAATCCTCCTGGGGGTCCCCAAAATCACAAACCCCCAAATCCCAAAAACCAGCCCAAAATCCTACTGGGAATCCCCAAAAATCCCAAAAATCCTGTCAGGATATCCCCCAAAATCCCAGAGCCCAAAATCCTGCCAGGAATCCCCAAAAATCACAAAATCCAAAATCCCAAACATGACAATCCCAAAACCCAAAATCCCAACCCCAAAATCCCAAACCTGAAAATCCCAAACCCCAAAATCCAGCTGGGAATCCCCAATATCCAAAATCCCAAAAATCCCAATCCCAAAATCCCAAATCTGAAAACCCTAAACCCCAAAATTCCAAACCCCAAAATCTTGTCAGGAATCCCCAAAAATCCCAAACCTGAAAATCCCAGACCCAAAAATCCAGCTGGGAATCCCCAATATCCAAAATCCCAAAAATCCCAAACCCCAAAATCCCAAACCCAAAAATTTCAAACCTGAAAATCCCAAACCCCAAAATCCTGCTGGGAATCCCCAAAAATCCCGACCATGAAAATCCCAAACCCCAAAATCTGGCTGGGACTTCCCAAAATCTGAGGTTACCTGGGAATGTGGGGTGGGTGCAGAATTTGGGATTTTTTTGGGGGATTTTTTGGGATTTTTTTGGGAATTCCTCACTCTCCCCTCCCGCAGGTGCTGCAGGGTGGTGGGTGCAGAATTTCGGATATTTTTTGGGTTTTTTGGGGCGATTCTCACTCTCCCCACTCCCCCAGATCCTGTACTGGCCCGAGGGCTGGGTGGGCGCAGAATTTCGGATTTTTTTGGGATTTTTTGGGATTTTTTGGGATTTTTGGGAGATTTTTTTGGGATTTTTTTTGATTTTTCGGGGTTTTTCGGGGGGTCTCTCACTCTTTCCCCCAGATCCTGTACTGGCTCGAGGGCTGGGTGGGTGCAGAATTTCGGATTTTTGGGGATTTTTGGATTTTTTGGGGATTTTTTGGGGATTTTGGGGATTTTTTTCGGATCTTTTAGGATTTTTTGGGGGGGTCTCTCTCTCTCCCCCCCCAGATCCTGTACTGGCTCGAGGGCTGGGTGGGCGCAGATTTTCGGAATTTTGGGGGATTTTTTTTATTTTTTGGGGGATTTTTTGGGATTTTTTTGTATTTTTCGGGGTTTTTCGGGGGTCTCTCACTCTCCCCCAGATCCTGTACTGGCTCGAGGGCTGGGTGGGCGCAGATTTTCGGATTTTGGGGGTCTCTCACTCTCCCCCCCAGATCCTGTACTGGCTCGAGGGCTGGGTGGGCGAGCGCTCCGGCGCCAGGCGCCCCCGGGACCCTTGCGCCCCCCGCCCCGCCCGCGGTGCTGACGGTGCCGGGGCAGGCGGGGGCGGCGCTGCTCGGGGGCTGCGGCCCTGGAGCCGCTACCGGCTGCAGGTGCAGGTGTTCAACGGGCGGGGGGCGGGACCCCCCAGCGCCGAGATCGCCTTCCGCACCCCCGAGGGAGGTGAGACCCCCGCGACCCCCGGGGACGGGGGCACCGGGGTCCTGGGGCGGGGATCGAGGTCTCAAAATGGGAAATTTGGGGTCCCAAAATGGGAATGAGGACCCTAAAATGGGGAATTTGGGGGTCCTGGGGTGGGGAATCGGGGTCTCAAAATGTGAATTGGGGTCCCAAAATGGGGATCAGGACCCTAAAATGGGGAATCAGGACCCTAAAATGGCGAATTTGGGGTCCTGGGGTGAGATCAGGACCCTAAAATGGGGAAATTGGGGTCCTGGGGTGGGGATCGGGGTCTCAAAATGGGGAATTTGGGGTCCTGGGATGGGGATCGGGGTCTCAAAATGGGGAATCGGGACCCCGAAATGGGGAATTTGGGGTCCTGGGGTGGGGATCGGGGTCTCAAAATGGTAAATTTGGGGTCGTGGGGTGGGGATCGGGGTCTCAAAATGGGGAATTTGGGATCCCAAAATGGGAATCAGGACCCTAAAATGGGGGATTTGGGGTCCTGGGGTGGGGATCGGGGTCTCAAAATGAGGAACCCGGACCCCGAAATGTGGAATTTGGGGTCCTGGGATGGGGATCGGGGTCTCAAAATGGTAAATTTGGGGTCCTGGTATGGGAATGAGGACTTGAAATGGGAAATTGAGGTCCTGGGATGGGGATCGGGGTCTCAAAATGGGAAATTTGGGGTCCTGGGATGGGGAATCGGGGTCTCAAAATGGGGAATTTGGGATCCCAAAATGGGAATCAGGACCCTAAAATGGGAAATTGGGGTCCTGGGGTGGGATCGGGGTCTCAAAATGGGGAATCGGGACCCCGAAATGGGGAATTTGGGGTCCTGGGGTGGGGAATCGGGGTCACAAAATGGGAATTTGGGGTCCCAAAATGGGAATCGGGGTCTCAAAATGGGGAATTTGGGGTCCTGGGATGGGGATCGGGGTCTCAAAATGGGAAATTTGGGGTCCTGGGATGGGGATCGGGGTCTCAAAATGGGAATCCGGACCCCGAAATGGGAAATTGAGGTCCTGGGATGGGGATCGGGGTCTCAAAATGGGAATTGGGGTCTCAAAATGAGAATCGGGACCCCGAAATGGGAATTTGGGGTCCTGGGATGGGGATCGGGGTCTCAAAATGGGAAATTTGGGGTCCTGGGGTGGGGATCGGGACCCTAAAATGAGGAATTTGGGGTCCTGGGATGGGGATCGGGGTCTCAAAATGGGAATTTGGGGTCCTGGGGTGGGAATCAGGGGTCACAAAATGGGAAGTGGGGTCCTGGGATGGAGAATCGGGACCATAAAATGGGGAATCGGGACCCCGAAATGGGAATTTGGGGTCCTGGGGTTGGAATCGGGGTCTGAAAATGGGAAATTTTGGGTCCTGGGATGGGGAATCGGGGTCCCAAAATGGGAATCGGGACCCTAAAATGGGAAATTTGTGTTCCTGGGATGGGGATCGGGGTCTCAAAATGAGGAATCTGGACCCCGAAATGTGGAATTTGGGGTCCTGGGATGGGGATCGGGGTCTCAAAATGGTAAATTTGGGGTCCTGGTATGGGAATGAGGACCCTAAAATGGTAAATTTGGGGTCCTGGGGTGGGGATCGGGGTCTCAAAATGGTAAATTTGGGGTCCCAAAATGGGAATCAGGACCCTAAAATGGGGGATTTGGGGTCCTGGGGTGGGGATCGGGGTCTCAAAATGGGGAATCGGGACCCCGAAATGGCGAATTGGGGTCCTGGGATGGGGATCAGGGTCTCAAAATTGGGAATTTGGGGTCCTGGGATGGGAATGAGGACCCTAAAACGGTAAATTTGGGGTCCTGGGATGGGGATCGGGGTCTCACAATGGGGAATTTGGGGTCCTGGGATGGGAATCAGGACCCTAAAATGGGGAATCGGGACCATAAAATGGAAAATTGGGACCCCGAAATTGGGAATTGGGGTCCTGGGGTGGGAATTGGGATCCTAAAACCGGGAATCGGGGTCTTGAAATAACACCCAGGACCCCAAAATGTGAAATCGAGATCCTAAAATGGGAAATCGGGACCCTAAAATTGGAATCGGGATCCTAAAATGGGGAATTGGCGTCCTAAAATCGGGAATCGGGACCCCAGAAAGTGAAATCAGGACCCCGAAATGAGAAACCGGATCCTGAAATGGGAAATCGGGACCCCAAAAAGGGAATCGGGACCCCGGAACGGGGGAATGGGATCCTGGATTGGGGAATTGGGGTCTTGAGATAAGCCCCAGGACCGCAAAATGGGGAATCGGGACCCCAAAACGTGAAATCGGGACCATAAAATGAGAAATCGGGACCCTAAAAAGGGAACCGGGATCCCAGAAAGTGAAACCGGGACCTCAAATTCCCCCGGCCCCATTTGGGGGGGATTTGGGGGTCCCTGTTCCCATTCCGGGGGTGGTTTGGGGGTCCCTGTGCCCGTTTTTGGGGGTCCCGTGCCCATTCCGGGGTCCCCGCAGTGCCCATTCCGGGGGGGGGGGATTTTGGGGGTCCCTGTGCCCGTTTTCGGGGGTCCCGTGCCCATTCCGGGGGGGGATTTTGGGGGTCCCTGTGCCCTTTTGGGGTCCCGTGCCCATGTGGGGTCCCCGCAGTGCCCGGCCCCCCGAGGAGCTGCGCGTGGAGCGGCTCGGGGACACCGCGCTGGGGCTGGAGTGGCGGCGGCCGCGGCTGCCGAACGGGATCCTGAGCGGGTACCTGCTCCAGTACAGACTGGGTGAGCACTGGGAGCACTGGGAGCACTGGGACAGGGGTCCTGAGCGGGTACCTGCTCCAGTATAGACTGGGTGAGCACTGGGAGCACTGGGAGGGGCACTGAGGGGCGGATCCTGAGCGGGTACCTGCTCCAGTACAGACTGGGTGAGCACTGGGAGCACTGGGAGGGGCACTGGGAGCACTGGTACAGGGGGTCCTGAGCGGGTACCTGCTCCAGTACAGACTGGGTGAGCACTGGGTGAGCACTGGGAGCACTGGGAGGGGGATCCTGAGCGGGTACCTGCTCCAGTATAGACTGGGTGAGCACTGGGAGCACTGGGAGCACTGGGGGGCGGATCCTGAGCGGGTACCTGCTCCAGTATAGACTGGGTGAGCACTGGGAGCACTGGGAGCACTGGGGGGTACTGGGAGCACTGGGACAGGGGGTCCTGAGCGGGTACCTGCTCCAGTATAGACTGGGTGAGCACTGGGGGCACTGGGAGGGGCACTGGGAGCACTGGGACAGGGGGTCCTGAGCGGGTACCTGCTCCAGTACAGACTGGGTGAGCACTGGGAGCACTGGGAGCACTGGGAGGGGGCACTGGGGGCGGATCCTGAGCGGGTACCTGCTCCAGTATGGACTGGGTGAGCACTGGGAGCACTGGGAGGGGTACTGGGAGCACTGGGACAGGGGGTCCTGAGCGGTACCTGCTCCAGTACAGACTGGGTGAGCACTGGGAGCACTGGGAGGGGAGCACTGAGGGGGCGGATCCTGAGCGGGTACCTGCTCCAGTACAGACTGGGTGAGCACTGGGAGCACTGGGAGGGGCACTGGGGGCGGATCCTGAGCGGGTACGTGCTCCAGTATAGACTGGGTGAGCACTGGGGGCACTGGGAGCACTGGGACAGGGGGTTCTGAGCGGGTACCTGCTCCAGTACAGGCTGGGTGAGCACTGGGAGCACTGGGAATGTTATGGGGTGAATTCTGGACTTTTTTCTCTTTTTTTTTTATCTTTTCGTTGCTGTTGTTGGTTGGTTGGTTTGGGGGTTTTTTGGTTTTTTTGTTTTTGTTAATTCTGGGCTGTTTCGGGCCATTCCGGGCTGGGCTTTTTAGATGAATTTGGGGCTGTTTCTCTATTCCGGGGATATTTTTGGGGTGAATTCCGGGCTGTTTTGGGCCATTCTGGGGTGGGTTTTTGGGATGAATTCTGGTTTGTTTCGGGCCAGTCCGGGCTGGGCTTTTAGATGAATTTGGGGCTGTTTCTCTCTATTCCGGGGATATTTTTGGGGTGAATTCTGGACTGTTTTGGGCCATTCTAGGGTGGAGTTTTGGGGTAAATTCTGATTTGTTTCGGGCCATTCTGGGGTGGGTTTATTTGATGAATTTAGGGCTGTTTCTCTCTATTCCGGGAATATTTTTGGGGTGAATTCTGGGCTGTTTCGGGCCATTCTGGGGTGGGTTTTTGGGGTAAATTCTGTTTTGTTTCGGGCCATTCTGGGGTGGATTTTTTGATGAATTTGGGGCTGTTTCTCTCTATTCCGGGGATTTTTTTTGGGGTAAATTCTGGTTTGTTTCGGGCCATTCCAGGCTGGGTTTTTTTGATGAATTTGGGGCTGTTTCTCTCTATTCCGGGGATATTTTTGGGGCGAATTCTGGGCTGTTTTGGGCCATTCTAGGGTGGAGTTTTGGGGTGAATTGTGGGCTGTTTTGGGCCATTCCGGGCTGGAGTTTTTTGATGAATTTGGGGCTGTTTGGCTCTATTCCGGGGGATATTTTGGGGCGAATTCTGGGCTGTTTGGGCCATTCCAGGCTGGGTTTTTGTTTATTTGTTCTTTATCAATCCCGGTCTGTTTCGCTCTATTCCGGGGATGTTTTCCGTGTAAATTCTGGGCTGTTTCGCGCTGGGTTTTTTTGTTTTTGGGGGGTTCCCTGACTCGGGCGCCGCTTGCCCCGCAGAGAACCAGACCGAGGGGAGGATCTGACGATCTCGTTCCCGCCCGGGACCCTGAACACGACCCTGGCCCGGCTGGAGCCGCGCGGGCGGTACCGGCTGGAGCTGCGCGCGCACCAGCACAGCCCCAGCGCGCCCCTGGTGCGCATCGGCAGCCTCGCCCCGAGCCCGGTGCGAACCCCGAAACCGGCCCGAGACCCGCGGGGGACCCCGAAAACCGGCCCCGAAACACGTGGGGGACCCCAAAAACCGGCCCCGAAACCCGCAGGGGGATCCCAAAAACCGGCCCCGAAATCCGCAGGGAGGACCCCAAAACCGGCCCCGAAACCCGCAGGGGACCCCAAAACCGGCCCTGAAATCCGCGGGAGAGACCCTAAAAACCGGAACGGAAAACCGGCCCTGAAATCCCCGGGGGACCCCAAAAACCGGCCCCCGAAACCCGCGGGAGAGACCCTGAAAACCGGAACGGAAAACCGGCCCCGAAACCCGCGGGGAGACCCCAAAACCGGCCCCGAAACACGTGGGGGACCCCGAAAACCGGCTCCGAAATCCGCAGGGAGGACCCCAAAAACCGGCCCCGAAACCCGCGAGGGGATCCCAAAACCAGCCCTGAAATCCGCGGGGGACCCCAAAAACCGGCCCCGAAACCCGCGGGAGATCCCAAAACCGGCCCCGAAGCCGGCGGGGGACCCAAAACCGGCCCCGAAACACGTGGGAGACCCCAAAAACTTCCGGGGTGGGATCCGAAAACCGGCCCCGAAACACGTGGGGAGACCCCAAAAACTTCCAGGGTGGGATCCCGAAAACCGGCCCCGAAACCCGCGGGGGACCCCAAAAACCGGCCCTGAAATCCGCAGGGAGGACCCTTAAAACTGCCGGGGTGGGGACCCCAAAAACGGCCCCGAAATCCGCGGGAGAGACCCCGAAAACCGGCCCCGAAACCCGCAGGGAGGACCCCAAAAACCGGCCCCGAAATCCGCGGGTGGAATCCCAAAAACCGGCCCCGTAACACGTGGGGGGACCCCAAAAACCAGCCCCGAAAATCGAGGGGGATCCCGAAAACTGCCTGGGATTGGGGGATACAGAATTGCCGGGGAACCCCAAAATCCGGCCCCGAAAATCGAGGGGGGATCCCGAAAACCAGCCCCGAAATCCGCGGGGGACCCCAAAACCGGCTCTGAAACCCGCGGGGAGACCCCAAAAACTGGCCCCGAAACACGTGGGGGGGCCCCCGAAAATCGAGGGGGACCCCGAAAACTGCCTGAGATTGGGGGGATACAGAATTGCCGGGGGAACCCCAAAATCCGGCCCCGAAAAATCGAGGGGGGATCCCGAAAACCGGCCCTGAAATCCGCGGAGGGACCCCAAAACCAGCCCCGAAATCCGCGGGAGACCCCAAAACCGGCCCCAAAAGCCGCGGGTGGGACCCGAAAACTGCCGGGGGACCCCAAAAACCGGCCCTGAAATCCCCGGGGGACCCCAAAAACCGGCCCCGAAATCCGCGGGGGACCCCAAAAACGGCGGGGGACCCCAAAAACCGCCTGAAATTGGGGGGGATCAGGAATTGCAGCGGGGATCCAAAATTGGAGGGAAGGGGGGCTGAAATCACCCGGGGACCCCAAAATCTGCCGGGAAGGACCCCAAAATTGGGGGCGATCTGAAATTACCGGGGGGATTAGGAATTACCGGGGAACCCCAAAAAACCGCTGGGGGGATCCCAACAACAGCCAGGGGACCCCAAAATTGGTGAAGATGCGAAATTGCCGGGGGGAGGGGCTGAAATCACCCCAAAAACTGCGGGCAAGAGACCCCAAAAAACTGCAAGGGGACCCCGAGATGAGCGGGGGGACCCCAAAAATTGAGATGACCCCAAAATCACCACGAGAGGGGGGTCGGGAAATAACGGGGGAGGGACACCTGGAGACCCCCCAAAATGCCGAGATGAGGGAGGGGGTCCCGGAGATGGGGGAGGGAATTTTGGGGTGACCCCCCTCATGCCCCCCCCAGTGCTGCCGGTGCTGGGGAGCGTCAAATTTGGGGAGGTGGGCGAGGATTTCACGGTGCTGCGCTGGACCCTGGCCCAGCCCCAGGCTAACATCGAGTTCGAGGTCGAGTACATGAGCAAAACCAGTAAGGGACTGGGAATGGACTGGGAGGGACTGGGGGAACTGGGAGGGACTGGGGGGAACTGGGAGGGAACTGGGAATGGACTGGGGGACACTGGGAGGGGACTGGGAATGAATTGTGAGCACTGGGAGGGGACTGGGTGGGACTGAGAAGGGACTGGGAGGGACTGGGGGGACTGGGAGGGGACTGGGGGGACTGGGGGGAACTGGGGGACTGGGAGCACTGGAAGGGACTGGGAGGGACTGAGGGGAACTGGGGGGGGCACTGGGAAGGGACTGGGGGGAACTGGGAGGGACTGAGGGAAACTGGGAGGGACTGAGAAGGGACTGGGAATGAACTGGGAGAGACTGGGAATGGACTGGGAGGGACTGGGACGGACCGGGAGGAACTGGGGGAACTGGGACGGACTGGGGGGAACCGGGAGCACTGGGAGGGACTGGGAATGAACTGGGGGCCACTGGGAGGAACTGGGAGGGACTGGGGGGACGGGGGGACTGGGAGGGGGCGCTGGGGGGAGTTTTGGGGGTCCTGAGTGGGGGAAAGGGGGAATGGGGTCTGGGGAGGGGTTTGGGGGGTCCCAGGGGGGTGTTTTGGGGGGTCCCCACAGGAATTTAGGGCAATTTCTGGTAATTTTGGGAGCGAACCGCGGCGGGAAAAAAAGCGGCTGCGGGGGAGGAGCTCTGGTGGGAATTTTTGGGGGGGATTTTTGGGGGGGATTTTTGGGGGGATTTGGGGGGTTTTGGAAGGATTTTTTGGGGGATTTTTTGGGGGGAATTTTTGGGGGCGGTTTTGGGGGGTTTTGGAAGGATTTTTTGGGGGGATTTTTTGGGGGCGGTTTTGGGAATTTGGGGTTTTGGAAGGATTTTTGGGGGTTCTTTGTGTGACTGTGGGGATTTGAGGGGGTCCTACAGGGAATTTGGGGCAATTTCTGGTAATTTTGGGAGCGACCCATGGCGGGAAAAAAAGCGGCTGCGAGGGAGGAGCTCTGGTGGGAATTTTTGGGGGATTTTTGGGGAGATTTTGGGGAGTCTTTGGGGGGGGTTCCCCAGGGAATTTGGGGCAATTTCTGGCAATTTTGGGACGGAACCCACACTTTGGGAAAAAAAGCAGGTGCGGGGTTCTGTGGGGGGAATTTTTGGGGGCGGTTTTGGGGGTTTTGGAAGGATTTTTTGGGGGGGATTTTGGGGATTTGGGGGTTTTGGAAGGATTTTTTGGGGGATTTTTGGGGGCGGTTTTGGGGATTTGGGGTTTTGGAAGGATTTTTTGGGGGGTCCTTTGTGTGACTGTGGGGATTTGAGGGGGTCCTACAGGGGATTTGGGGCAATTTCTGGCAATTTTGGGACGGAACCCACACTTTGGGAAAAAACAGGTGCGAGGTTCTGTGGGGGGAATTTTTGGGGGGTTTTGGGGGGTTCCCAGGGGATTTGGGGCAAGTTCTGTTAATTTTGGGAGCGAACCGCGGCGGGAAAAAAAGCAGCTGCGGGGGGAGGAGTTCTGGTGGGAATTTTTGGGGGGATTTTTGGGGGTTTCTGGGGGAGTCTTTGGGGGGTTCCCCAGGGATTTGTGGCAATTTCTGGCAATTTTGGGACCGAACCCACACTTTGGGAAAAAAGCAGGTGCGAGGTTCTGTGGGGGGAATTTTTGGGGGCGGTTTTGGGGGTTTTGGAAGGATTTTTGGGGGGATTTTTGGCGGCGGTTTTGGGAATTTGGGGTTTTGGAAGGATTTTTTGGGGGTTCTTTGTGTGACTGTGGGGATTTGAGGGGGTCCTACAGGATTTGGGGCAATTTCTGGTAATTTTGGAACCGAACCCACTCTTTGGGAAAAAAGCAGGTGCGGGGTTCTGTGGGGGGAATTTTTGGGGGGTTTTTGGGGGGTTCCCCAGGGGATTGGGGAGCAAGTTCTGTTAATTTTGGGAGCGAACCGCGGCGGGAAAAAAGCGGTTGCGGGGGAGGAGCTCTGGTGGGGAATTTTTGGGAGGATTTTTGGGGGATTTTGGGGGGATTTTGGGGGTCTGCAGCCCCCACGACCCTCCCCTCCCCCGCAGCGGAGGAGCCCTGGCGCTCCTCGGGCCGGGCCAACTCCTCGCTGGGCCGGTACCGGCTCGGGGACCTGCGGCCCGGGACCTCGTACCGGGTCCAGTTCGTGGGCGGAACCACTCGGGGAAGCGCGTGGCGTTCTGGGAGAGCGAGGTGCAGACCAACGGCACCAGTGAGCCCCGGAGGGAGCCCAAAATCCGGCCCGGAGCCCCCCGGGCGGATACCCTGGGGGTCACACAGAGACCCCAAAGTCCCCGCAGAACCCCTAAAATCACCCCCAAAATCCCTAAAATCACCCCCAGAATCATCCTAAAACCGCCTGAAATAAATCTGAAAATCACCCCAAAATCCAGCCCGGACCCCCCGGAGCAGGGATATCCTGGGGGTCACAAAGAGACCCCAAAGCCCCGCAAAACCCCTAAAATCACCCCCAAAACTTCTAAAATCACCCCCAGAATCATCCGAAAACCCCGAAATAAACCCGAAAATCTCCCCAAAATCCAGCCCGGACGGCCCTGGAGCGGGGATATCCTGGGGGTCACAAAGAGACCCCAAAATCACCGCAGAACCCCTAAAATCACACCCAAAACACCTAAAATCACCCCCAAATTATCCTAAAACCCCCGAAATAAACCTGAAAATCTCCCCAAAATCCAGCCCGGACCCCCCCCCCGGAGCGGGGGATACCCTGAGGGGTCGCAAAGAGACCCCAAAGTCCCCGCAGAACCCGTAAAATCACCCCCAAAACCCCTAAAATCACCCCCAAACCCCTAAAATCACCCCCAAAACACCTAAAATCACCCCCAGAATCATCCTAAAACACCCCCAAATAAACCCGAAAATCTCCCCAAAATCCAGCCCGGACCCCCCCCGGAGCAGGGATATCCTGGGGGTCACAAAGAGACCCCAAAGTCCCCGCAGAACCCCTAAAATCACCCCCAAAGCCCCTAAAATCATCTCCAGAATCATCCTAAAACCGCCCGAAATAAACCCGAAAATCACCCCAAAAATCCAACCCGGACCGCCCCTGGAGCGGGGATATCCTGGGGGTCACAAAGAGACCCCAAAGTCCCCGCAAAACCCCTAAAATCACCCCCAAAACTTCTAAAATCACCCCCAGAATCATCCGAAAACCCCCGAAATAAACCCGAAAATCTCCCCAAAATCCAGCCCGGACTCCCCCGGAGCGGGGATATCCTGGGGGTCATAAACAGACCTCAAAGTCCCCGCAGAACCCCAAAATCACCCCCAAAACCCCTAAAATCTTCTCCAGAATCATCCTAAAACCGCCCGAAATAAACCCGAAAATCACCCCAAAATCCAGCCCGGACCCCCCCCCCCGGAGCGGGGATACCCTGGGGGTCACAAAGAGACCCCAAAATCCCCGCAGAACCCCCAAAATCACTCAAAACCGTCCTAAAATCACGCCCAAAACACCTGAAATCACCCCCAAAACACCTAAAATCACCCCCAGAATCATCCTAAAACCCCCGAAATAAACCCGAAAATCACCCCAAAATCCAGCCCGGACCCCCCCCGGAGCGGGGAGATACCCTGAGGGGTCACAAAGAGACCCCAAAATCACCGCAGAACACCTAAAATCACCCCCAGAATCATCCTAAAACACCCCCAAATAAACCCGAAAATCTCCCCAAAATCCAGCCCGGACCCCCCGGAGCTGGGGATACCCTGAGGGTCACAAAGAGACCCCAAAGTCCCCGCAAAACCCCTAAAATCACCCCCAAAACTTCTAAAATCACCCCCAGAATCATCCGAAAACCCCCGAAATAAACCCGAAAATCTCCCCAAAATCCAGCCCGGACCCCCCCGGAGCGGGGAGATACCCTGAGGGGTCACAAAGTCCCCGCAGAATCCAAAACCCCAAAATCACCCCCAGAATCATCCTAAAACCGCCCGAAATAAACCCGAAAATCTCCCCAAAATCCAGCCCGGACCCCCCCCCGGAGCGGGGAGATACCCTGGGGGTCACAAAGAGACCCCAAAATCACCCCAAACCCCCAAAATCACCCCCAAATCGCTCTGCAGCCGCCTTAAATCGCTCCTAAATCACCCCAAAACCGCCCTCAGTCATTCCCAAAAATCACCCCAGAATTATCCTAAACCCCTCAAAATCACCCCAAAACCTCCCTAAACCACCCCAAAATCCACCCAGAGCACACCGACCCCCCAAAATCACCCCAAAATCCAGCGGGGATAACCCCCCAGAACTGGGGATATCCCGGGGGTCACCGGGGGTGTCCCCAAAATCCCCGGGAGGGTCCCCAAAGTCCCAGGGGTGTCCCCAAAGTCCAGGGGGTCCCGAAAACCCTCGGTGATGCTCCAAACTCCTCGAGGGTCTCCCGAAAAATCCCAGGGGTGTCCCCAGAATCCCCGGGGGTCCCCAAAATCCTAGTGGTGTACCCAAAAATACCCGGTGGTGTCCCCAAAACCCCTCGGGGATACCCCAAACTCCCTCGAGGGACTCCCCAAAAATACCCGGTGGTGTCCCCAGAGTCCAGGGGGTCCCCAAAACCCCTCGAGGATGCTCCAAACTCCACGAGGACTCCTCAAAAATTCCGGGGGTGTCCCCAAAGTCCCAGGGGTGTCCCCAGAAATCCCCGGGGTGTCCCCAAAGTCGCGAGGTCTCCCCAAAAATACCCGCTGGTGTCCCCAGAGTCCGGGGGTCCCCAAAACCTCTCGGGGATGCCCCAAACTCCCCGAGGGACTCCTCAAAAATCCCCGGGGGTGTTCCCAAAGTCACAGGGTGTCCCCAAAAATCCCCAATGGTGTACCCAAAATCCCGGGGGTGTCCCCAAAAATACCCGGTGGTGTCCCCAGAGTCCCGGGGGTCCCCAAAACCCCTCGGGGATGCCCCAAACTCCCCGAGGGACTCCTCAAAAATCCCCGGTGGTATCCCCAAAATCCCGGTGGTGTCCCCAAAACCCCTCGGGGATACCCCGAACTCCCCGAGGACTTCCCAAAAGTCCCGGAGGGTTCCCAAATGTGATTCCCGCCCCCCGGCAGTGCTGCCGCGCCCCGCGGGCGGTTTCGCCACCGAGGGTTGGTTCATCGGCTTCGTGAGCGCCGCGGTGCTGCTGCTGCTGCTCCTCATCCTCTGCTTCATCAAACGCAGCAAGGGGGCAAGTATTCGGGTGAGCCCGGAGCCCCCAGCCCCCCAGCACCCCAGGACCCCAAATCCTCCCTCACCCCGCGCTGGCTCCTCCTCCCCGCAGGCTCCGCGGGGATTTGTTTGGTGGGAAAAAAACAAAAGAAAATTTTGGTTTTTGGGGGGTCCTCAAGGTGTGGGAGGGGTTGGGGAGGGGTTTGGGGATTTGGGGAGGGGTTTTGAGGGTGGGGAGGGAATTTGGGGATTTGGGGAGGGGATTTGGGGATTTGGGGGAGAGGGTTCTGAGGGTTGGGTGGTGCTGGAGGGGGGATCTGGGGAGGGTCGGCGTTTTTAGGGGGGTTTGGGGAGGGATGTTTTAATTTGGGGAAGGATCCAGGGGTCTCCAAGGATTAGAGAGGGTTTCTAAATTTGGAGAAGGTTTGGAGGGTCCCCAAAGATTGGGAGGGGTTTTTAATTTGGGGAAGGGTCCAGGGGGTCCCCAATGATTAGAGAGTGGTTTCTAAATTTGGGGAAGGTTTGGAGGGTCCCCAAAAATTGGGGAAGAGGTTTTTAATTTGGGGAAGGGTCGGGGGGTCCCCAAGGCTGACGGGGGAAGTTGAGGGGGAACAATGGGAGACTGGAGAAGGGGAGGGGATGGGAACGAGACTCCGGGTTTTTGGGGGAGGGGGAGGGGTTTGGGAATTGGGGGGGTGGTCCCGGGGGGTCCCGGGGTTTTGGGGGGTCCCGGGGTGCCGCGGCCCCCTGAGCGCAGCAGGGCCCCCCCAGTGAAGGACAAGGAGGACACGCAGGTGGACTCGGAGGGCGCTGACGATGAAGGACGAGACCTTCGGGGAGTACCGGTGAGAAAGGGGCGTGGCCGCGGGAAACAGGCGTGGCCTGCTCAAAAATGGGGCGTGTCCTCTGGAAATGGGCGTGGTTTGCTCAAAGGGGGCATGTCCCAGGAAATAGGTTTTCTCAAAAATGGGCGTGGCCTCGGGAAAGGGATGTGGTTTTGTTCAAAGGGGGCGTGGTTTGTGTTAATGGGTGTGGCCACTGGGTGTGGTTTGTGGAAGGGCAGGGCCTATCGCGATGGGCGTGCTCTGCCCCTCCCCCTCACTAATTCCCCCCTCATTAATCAATCACCTCCTCACCAAACGCTAATTGCCCCTCTCTCACTAATCGCTCGCCTCCTCGTTAACCGCCCTCCGGCTAATTGCGCAGGTCCCTGGAGAGGTAAGGGGGGGGTCTGGGGGGTCATTGCACCCATGGGGGTCCCCAGTTCCCTGGGGGGAGTTGGGTCCCTGGGGGTCCTTGGGGGGTGGGGTGGGGTCCTCATCCATGTCATTCCCCTCCCCCCTCACTTCAGAGCCTTTGGGTCAATGGTTGGGTCAATGGTTGGGTCATTGGTTGGGTCAATGGTTGGGTCATTGGTTGGATCAATGGTTGGATCAATGGTTGGGTCATTGATTAGGTCACTGGTTGGTCAATGATTGGGTCATTGACTGGTCAATGGTTGGGTCAATGTTGGGTCAATGGTTGGGTCAATGGTTAGTAATTGATTGGGTCAATGGTGGTCAGTGGTTGGCTATTGTTTGGGTCATTGGTTGGTCAATGGTTGGGTTAATGGTTGGGTCAGTGGTTGTACATTGATTGGGACAATGGTTGGGTCATTGGTTGGTCAATGGTTGGGTCAATAGTTGGGTCATTGATAGGGTCAATGGTTGGGTCAATGGTTGGGTCAATGGTTGGGCCATTGGTCAATGGTTTGGTCAGTGGTTGGGTCAATGGTTGGGTCAATGGTTGGTCAATGGTGGTCAATGGTTGGTCGTTGGTTGATCATTGGTTGGGTCAGTGGTTGGGTCAATGGTTGGATCAATGGTTGGGTCAATAGTTGAGTCATTGATTGGGTCAATGGTTGGGTCAATGGTTGGGTCATTGGTCAGTGGTTGGGTCATTGGTTGGTCATTGGGTCATTGATCACACCAATAATTAGGTCATTGGTTGGGTCAATGGTTGATCATTGTTTGGGCACTGATTGGGTCATTGGCTGGTCAGTGGTTGGGTCAATGGTTGGGTCAATGATTGGGCCGTTGATTGGTCAATGGTTGGGTCAGTGCTTGGGTTAATGGTTGGGTCATTGGTCAATGGTTGGGTCAATGGTTGGTCATTGTTTGGCCACTGGTTGGGTCACTGGTTGATCAGTGGTTGGGTCAATGGTTGGGTCAATGGTTGGGTGTTGGTTGGGTCAATGGTCAATGGTTGGGTCAATGGTTGGGTCAATGATTGGGCCATTGATTAGTCAATGATTGGGTCAGTGCTTGGGTTAATGGTTGGGTCAGTGGTTGGGTCATTGGTCAATGATTGGGTCAATGGTTGATCATTGTTTGGTCACTGATTGGGTCATTGGTTGGTCAGTGGTTGAGTGTTGGTTGGGTCAATGGTCAGTGGTTGGGTCAATGGTTGGGTCATTGGTTGGTCAGTGGTTGGGTGTTGGGTTGTGACTTGTGCTATCGATGACACTGATGACACTGGTGCCCCCGGTGCCCCCGGTGCCACGGGCGCCGCCGCTGACCGCGCCGTGTCCGCAGCGACGGCGAGGAGAAGGCGTCGGGCAGCTCCGGGCGCTCGCTGGGCGCGGCGGGCGCGGCGCTGGGCAGCGACGACAGCCTGGCCGGCTACGGCGGCAGCGCCGACGTGCAGTTCAACGAGGACGGCTCCTTCATCGGCCAGTACAGCGGCGCCCGCGGCACGGCCGCCGGCAGCTCCGGCCCCGCCAGCCCCTCGGCCGCCGCGCCGCTCGACTGACCGCTCCACTGACCGGTACTGACTGACCACTACCGCTACCGACTGACCAATACCTGACCGCTACCGACTGACTGCCCCCTCCACTGACCGCTCCACTGACCGGTACAACCGACTGACCGCTCCACTGACCGGTACCTGACTGCTACCGACTGACCGATACCGACTGACCACTATCAACTGACTGAGCGCTGCACTGACCACTACCAACTGACCACTACCAACTGACTGCTCAACTGACCACTACCAACTGACCACTACCAACTGACTGACTGCTCGACTGACCGCTCCACTGACCTCTACCGACTGATACCTAACTGACCGCTACCAACTGACTGACCGCTCAACTGACCACTACCAACTGACTGCTCGACTGACCACTACCAATTGACCGATACCTAACTGACCGCTCCACTGACAGCTCCACTGGCCGTTCCACTGACCACTACCAACTGACTGCTTGACTGACCGCTACCGGCTGACCACTACCTGACCGGTACCGACTGACTGCTCCACTGACCTCTACCAACTGACTGCTCCATTGGCTGCTGCACTGACCACTACCCTGACTGACCACTATGTAAATGACCACTCCACTGACCGCTCCACTGACCTCTACCAACTGACTGCTCCATTGACCGCTCCACTGACCGCTCCACTGACTGACTGCTCCACTGACCCCTCCTTCAACTGACCACCCCTCAATTGACCGCTACCCCAACTGACCACTCCACTGATTTCTCCTTCCACTGACCGCTCCACTGACTGCTCCTTCCACTGACCACTACCCCAACTGACCGCTCCATTGACTGACGGCTCCACTGACCACTCCCCTTGACTGACCGCTACCCCAACTGACCGCCTCCACTGACTGCTCCTTCCACTGACCGCCCCCGACTGACCGCTTCCCTCAGCTGACCACCCCCACCAACCTGGGGGGCACTGGGGGCACTGGGGGTGTCCCCACGGCCATGGGGACGTTCTGAGGCTGTAGTGGGGCCACCATGGCCATGGGACCCCCAATGTCACAGTGGGACCTCCCCTCCAGCTCTGTGCACCCCCAGACCTCCCCTCCCCCATTTAAGGGCCCCCCACCCCTTCACTGCCAAAGGGGGGGTCCTTATGCCCCCCCAAAATTTTGGGGGGGTCTTTGGGCTGGTGGGAGGGGTGGGCACGGGACCCCAACCCCCTCAAAAAACACCTCACAGTGAGGGGGAAGGGACGCCCCCATTGGATTCAGCCAAAAATCAATCCTCCCTCCCCCTGCGCTGGATTTTTTGGGGGGGGTCTGGACACCGGGGGCTCTGCAGACCAAAATTGGGGGGGCAAGTGGGGGGAATTTACCACCTCCCAAAATTTTGACCCCCTCCTTCACTCCTCCGGGACCCTCCCCCCCCCAAAATCTCTGGGGGGTTTTTTGGGGAGGGGTCCCACCACGCCCCTCCTCCCCCGTTTCTGAATGCATCTCACGGCGCGGCCTTGGCAACCTCACACGAGCCGACGGGGGGGTCTGCACCGAACCCCCCTCTGCACCCCAAATCCTCCCCCGACCCCCTCTGCACCCCAACCCCCCCAAATCCCCCCACGCCCCATCGGGGGGGTCCAGACCAAACCCCTCCCCACCCCTCCGTGGGGGAGGTTCTCACCTAACCCCCCCGAAATCCCCAACACCCCCAAAATCCCCTCCCCACGTGGGGGGTCTACACCCCACCCCCTCCGCGGGGGCCCTCACCCCAAAAGTCCTTCAAATTTCTAAAATTCCCCAAACCCCTCCCCACGGGGTCCCACTAAATCCCCCTCCCCCCCGCGCTGTGTCGTAGCTTTGTAGCCCCTCCCCCAATGTGTGCGGTGCCCCTCGCCCTCCCCAAATCCCCCTTTTTTTTGGAAAATAAAGAAGCGGAAAAATTCGGTCCGAAGGGCCCCCAAAAATCGGCAGCCGAGCCCCTCCCCCCACCTCGTGTGACTCCTCCTCCCCTCCCCCACGTGTGACCCCCTCCCTAACCAAAAAATCGCCAAAACCACGCGGAGCAAAAAAAAGCAAAAAATTCCCCCCAAAATTAAAAAAAAAAAAACAAAGGTGGAAAAAGCCCCCCAAAAAATAAAGAAAGGAACTGCCGGGAAATGGCTCGGGGTGATTTTGGGGGAGCTATAGGGGATCTACAGGGGATCTACAGGGGATGTGGTCCTATAGGGGATCTATAGGGGATGGGGGGACTATAGGGGGATCTATAGGGGATGGGGGTCTATAGGGGATCTATAGGGGAGTCTAAAGAGGATGGGGGGCTATAGGGGGTCTGGGGGGATATGAGGGGGTTTGGGGGAGGTTATGGGGTCTATAGGGGGTTTAGGGGGCTATGAGGGGTTTGGGGAGGTTATGGGGTCTATAGGGGGTTTAGGGGGCTATGAGGGGTTTGGGGGAGGTTATGGGGTCTATAGCTGTTTGGGGGCTATAGGGGGATCTGTAGGGGATGGGGGGCCATGAGAGGGTTTGGGGGTCTATATGGGGTAATATAGGGGTCTCGGGGGGCTAAGGGGGACCATGGGGGGTCTCTGGGGGTCTTTGGGGTCCGCGGGCGTGGCCTCGACAAGTGGGCGTGGCTTCAACAAGGAGCGGCCACGCCCACATCGACCACACCCATTTCCAGCACAGCTCCTGCCCACACACACGGGCAGCTTCATTTGCATTGACCACGCCTCTCGCCGCGAGACCACGCCCATATTGGCCACGCCCGTTTTACCATTTCCAGTTTGGCCACGCCCACTCGGCATACGGCTGTGACAACTGCGGTCCCCTCACAGCTTGGCCACGCCCCCACACCGTTATAGCCACGCCCCTCCACGTTGTGGCCACGCCCCCTCCCCCTCACGGTTGTGGCCACGCCCCTCCCCTCACGGTTGTGGCCACGCCCCTCCCCTCACGGCCGCCGCCGCCGCGGCCGGACCGGCCCGAACCGGCCGGAACCAGAGCCGGAACCGGAACCGGAACCAGAACCGGAACCAGAACCGGAACCCACCAGCCCGGCTGCCGGGAGCCGCGCCCGGGCTGCGGAACCGAGCGCTGAGCCGCCCCCGAGCCCCCGGCCCCGAGGCCGCCATGGGGAGCCGGGGGGGGCAGGGCGAGCGCTGCCGCCCCCCGAGAGAGGGGGCGAGGCTGAGGAGGGGCGGGGGGGTCCCGGGGGTGAGGGGGTCGCAGGTGAGGGGGTCCCGCCATGGGCTGCAACATGTGCGTGGTGCAGAAACCGGAGGAGCAGCACCGGGTAATGCTGCAGGTACCGGGCTGGGGGGAAATGGGGAGGGGCTGCGGGAGAATGAATAGGAATAAATGGGAGGGGGCTGCAGGGAGAATGAATGGGGGTTAATGGGGAGGGGGCTTCAGGAGAATGAATGGGGGTTAATGGGGAGGGGGCTTCAGGAGAATGAATGGGAATAAATGGGGAGGGGCTGCAGGGAGAATGAATGGGAATAAAATGGGGAGGGGGCTGCAGGGAGAATGAATGGGGGTTAATGGGGAGGGGGCGTGAGGGAGAATGAATGAGGGGGTCAGTGGGGAGGGGGCTGCGGGTACCGGGGCTGAGGGAAAATGGGGAGGGTGTGAGTGGATAATGGGTCTGGGGGCTGCAGGTATCGGGCTGAGGGAGGAAATGTGGGGAGGGAGAGAATGAATGGGGGTAAATGGGGAGGGGGCTGCAGGGAGCAGGTTGAAGGAAAATGGGGAGGGGGCGAAGGTGAGAATGAATGGGGCTAAGTGGGGAGGGGGCTGCAGGTACCGGGCTGAGGGAGGGTAAATGGGAGAAGGGAAATGGGTCTGGGGGCAAGGAAGGGAATGAATGGGGAGGGGTGAAGGAAATGGGTCTGGGGGCTGCAGGCGCCGGGAATTGCGGGAGGGGGGGAATGGGTCTGGGGGCTGGGCGAACAGGTAAAGGGGGGATAATTTGGGGAGGGGGCGCTGATGGGGGAAGGTCCGGACCAGGTAAAGGAGGGGGGAGGGCGGGACAGGTGAGGGGGGTCTGGGGTTCAGTGCCCGCTGTGGGGGGGGTCCCGGCACCATTTGGGAGGGTCCCGCCCCGCCGTTGCTATACCAACCGCGCCCGCCGCTTCCGGGCGAGCGCAGACAATGGAGGGGCGGGCGGGGGGTTGGGGAGGGGTCTGGGGTCGCGGCTGAATTTTGGGGAGGGGCGCCGCGATGGATCCGGTGGAAGAATTTGGGGAGGGGTCTGGGGTCGCGGTTGAATTTTGGGGAGGGGCGCCGCGATGGATCCGGTGGAGGAATTTGGGGAGGGGTCTGGGGTCGCGGCTGAATTTTGGGAGGGGCGCCGCGATGGATCCGGGGGGTTTTGGGGACAATGGCGATACCCGCGGGGGGGGGATGGGGAGCGGAATTTGAGGAGGGTCCCGACGCGCCCCCTCCCCCCAGGTGAGCGGGAAGGAGGGGGCGCGGCGCGGCGACCCCCGGGGGGCGCCCAGGAGCCGCTGGTGCTGCAGGTGCTGCGGAGGAGCCCCCGCGGCGGCCGCGCGCCCCCGCGCCCCCGCGCCCCCCGCGCCCCCGGCCCGGGACCCCCGCCCGCCGCGGGGGGCGCTGGTGGACAGCGGCACCCAGACGGACATCAGCTTCGAGAGCCGCCTGGGGGGCGAGTGAGTGCGGGACCCCTCCCCGAATTACCGCGGGGGGACCCCGAGTTACCGCGGGACCCCGCCCCGAATTACCGCGGGACCCCTCCTCAAATTACCGCGGGGGACCCCGAGTTACCGCGGGAGAGACCCTCCTGAAATTACCGCGGGGAGACCCCTCCCCGAATTACCGCGGGGAGACCCCGAGTTACCGCGGGGAGACCCCTCCTCAAATTACCGCGGGGACCCTCCCGAATTACCATGGGAGACCCCGAATTACCGCGGGACCCCTCCCGAATTACCGCGGGGAGACCCCGAGTTACCGCGGGGAGACCCCTCCTCAAATTACCGCGGGGACCCCTCCTCAAATTACCGCGGGGAGACCCCGAATTACCGCGGGACCCCTCCTCGAATTACCGCGGGACCCCTCCTCAAATTACTGCGGGAGACCCTTCCTCAAATTACCGCGGGGACCCTCCTCAAATCCTCCGGGGACCCCAGACCCCTCCTCAAATTACTGCGGGGAGCCCTTCTCAAAATACCGCGGGGACCCCTCCTCAGATTCCTGGGGGCAGACCCTCCCAGAATTACCGCGGGGACCTGTCCCCGAATTACCGCGGGGACCCCTCCTCGAATTACTGCGGGGAGACCCTCCCGAATTACCGCGGGGAGACCCCTCCTCAAATCCTCTGGGGAACCCCAGACCCTCCTCAAATTACTGCGGGACCCCTTCTCAAATTACCGCGGGGAGACCCCTCCTCAAATTACTGCGGGGAGACCCTCCCTGAATTACCGCGGGGACCCCGCTCCGAATTACCGCGGGCACCCAGACCCTCCCCGAATTCCTAGGGGCCAGACCCCTCCTCAAATCACTGCGGGGACCCCAGACCCCTCCCCAAATCATTGGGGAACTCAGACCCTCCTCAAATCTTTTAGGGAACCCCAGACCCCCCAGATTCTTGAGGGGACCCCAGACCCCTCCTCAAATCCTTGAGGGGACCCCAGACCCCTCCCCAAATCCTTGAGGGGACCCCAGACCCTCCCCAAATCCTTGGGGGACCCCTGGGCACCCCTAGAGCCTTTGGGACCCCCAGACCCCCCCCACCAAATCCTTGGGGACCCCAGACCTCTCCTCGGATTTCTGGACCCTTTGGGTCTTGGACACCCCCAGAGCCCCCCAAATTTTTTGGGATCCCCTAGACCACCCCCCAGACCTTTGGGACCCCCTTGCAATTAGACCCTCCCCAAACCCACTTTTGGGGTGTCTCCCCTATTGTGACCCTTTCCCGACCCATTTTGGGGTTTTTCTCCCCCAGGACCCCATTTTTAGGGTGTCCCCGCCCCCCTGTGACCCCCCCCAGACCCATTTTAGGGTTTCCCCCTCCCCAGACCCATTTTTGGGGTGTCCCCCAACCCCCCAGAACCCTTCCAGGCCCCGTTTTTGAGCCCACTCCCTTTAAACCCTTCCTGACCCCCCAAAAACCTTTTAGGGTCCCTCCCCACTCTGGGACCCCCCTGATATTTTTTGGGGCTCCCCAGGCCCCCCTCCCCCAGGATTATTTCGATCCCGCGGATTTGGGGGAGCCCGAGCGCCCCGAGGAGCTGGAATATGAGGTGGGGGTCCCGGGGGGGGGTTGGATATTTTGGGGGGTGTCCTGTGTTTTGGGGGGTTTTGGAGGGAATTTGGGGGGTTTGGGGCTCCGAAATGAAGAAAATCCCAAATTTTTGGGGAGGGGGATTTGATGAGGGGCTGGAAAATTGGGGAGGGGTCCTGGGGGTCCTAATTTTCTGGGTAGGGGGTCTTGACTCTTTTGGGGCGGTCTTGGATATTTTGGGGGGTCCTGGATGTCTTTGGGGAAGTTTGGGGAATCTGGGGAGTTTGGGACCTCCAAAAATGAAAAAAAAGAAACAAACCGAATTAATTGGGGAGGGGGAGTTGAGGAGGAGCTGGGAAATTGGGGAGGGGTCCTGGGGTGACCCCCATATTTTGGGGGGGGGATCAAAGTTTTTTATGGAGTCCTGGATGTTTTTGGGGAAGATTTGGGGAGTTTGGGACCCCCAGAGTTGAAAAAAAGGAGCTAAAAATGAATTTTTGAGGATGGAGCTGGGAAATTGGGGAGGGTCCTGGGGGTCGCTGGGTTTTTTGGGGGTTCTAAATATTTGGGGGGTTCCTGGACATTTTTGGGGTAGTTTGAGGGTAATTTGGGGAGGTTGGGACCCCCAGAAATGAAAAAAAAGGAGCAAAAATGAATTTTTTGGGGAGGGGGAGTTGAGGAGGGGCTGGATAATTGGGGAGGGTCCTGGGGGTCCTGGATATTTTTGGGGAGGTCCTGAATATTTTGGGGGGTTCCTGGGGTCTTTTGGGGAAGATTTGGGGGAGTTTGGGACGCCCAGAGTTGAAAAAAAAGGAGCTAAAAATGAATTTTTTGAGGAAGGGGAGTTGAGGATGGGGCTGGGAAATTGGGGGAGGGGTCCTGGGGGTCTCTGGGTGTTTTGGGGTTTTTTGGGGTCCCCTGACCCCTTTTTTCTCCCCTTCCCCCCAGGAGGTGGAGCTGTACAAAACCAGTCACAAACTGGGAATCACCGTCTGCTACCGCACGGACGGCGAGGAGGATCCCGGAATCTACGTGGGGGAGGTGGGGGGAGGGGTCCCAAAATTTGGGGAGGGGTCTTGTGGGGTTGGGGGGAGGGAAAACCTAAAAATCCCCTCCAAAAATCCCCGAAAAATTACAAAAATCCGAAAAAATGGCAAAAATACCAAAAAACCACCTAAAAATCGCAAATATCCCCCAAAATTGCAATTAAACCCAAAAACTCCTAAAAAAATTGCAAAAAATACCAAAAATTGTAAATAAACCCAAAAATCCTCAAAAATTTGAAAAAAAATTATCAGAAAATTGCAGAAAAACAAAAAAATCCCCCCAAAGAAATAAAGCTCCCCCAAAGTCCCCCAAAACAAAAAATCCCCAAAAATCCCCTAAAAATCCTAAAAACCAAAAAAATCCCCCAAAATTGCAAAAATCCGAAAAAAAATCGCAAAAAATGGCAAAAGACCAAAAAATCACCTAAAAATCGCAAAAAATCCCCCCAAAATTGCAAATAAACCCAAAAAATCCCCTAAAAATTGCAAAATAAAAAAAATTCCCCAAAATATAAAATAACAAAGTCTCCCCAAAAATCCCCCCAAAAATCCTCAAAAATTCCCCTGAAATAAAAAACACAACCCAAAAAATCCCCCAAAATTGTAAATAAACCCAAAAATTTGCAAAAATGCCAAAAAATTGTCTGAAAATTGCAAAACACCAAAAATCCCCCACCCAAAAGAAACTTTAAAAAATCTTTCAATAATCCCCAAAAATCCTCTAAAAATCCCCCTAAATCCTAAAAAACCCCAAAAATAGCCCCCAAAAATTGTAAAACCGCCCCAAAATCCTCCCAAAATTGTAAAAATAACCCCAAAAATCCTCTTAAAAATTGCAAATAAACCCAAAGGAATCCTCTAAAAATTGTAAAAAACTAAAAAAAAGCAAACCCCAAAAATCCGCCCAAAAATCCCCCAAAATCATAAAAAAATCTCCCCAAAAATCCCCCAAAATCCTCAAAAAATCCCCCTAAAATTATAAAAATCCCTCAAAATTTAGAAAAATCCCCTCAAAAATCCCCAATTTTTTAAAAAAATTCCCCCAAAATTAAATAATTTTTAAAAATGTTTTTAAATTCCACAAAATTCCAAAAATTAAAAAATATTTTAAAAAATTTAAAAAAATCCCCCAAATTTAAAAAACACTCCAAAAATCACCTAAAACTTAAAAAAATCCCCATAAAAAATCCTTAAAGAATTTTTAAAAAACCTCAAAAATCCCCCAAAAATTAAAAAAAATTGCCCAAAATTAGAAAAAAATTGAAAATAAAAAAATCCACCAAAAATGGGATTTGAGCTCTCACTGCGACGCTCCTGGAGGGGTTTAGGGAAAGGACCCCCTAAGAATTTTGGGGACCCCCCCCAAATTTGGGATTTTTGCCCCTCCCCCTCAGGTGAACCCCAACAGCATCGCAGCCAAGGACGGGGCGGATCCGGAGGGAGACAGGATCGTGCAGGTGGGACACGGGGGAAATTTGGGGATTTTGGGGGTCTTGAAATGGGGGAGGGGGCTCAGGAATGGGGTGCTGGTTTTGGGGGAGGGGTTTGGATTTGGGGGTTCCCAAAGTGATTTTGGGGGGTCCAAGGTGATTTTTGAAGGTTTTTATGAGGCTGGGGGGATTTTGGGGAAATTTGGGGGATTTTGGGGGTCTTGAAATGGGGGAGGGGGCTCAGGAATGGGGACCTGGTTTTGGGGAGGGGGTTTGGATTTGGGGGTCCTAAAGGAATTTTGGGGTTTTTATTTGGGGGAATTTGGGGGATTTTGGGGAGTCCTGGAATGGGGGAGGGGTCTCAAGGAATGAGGTCCTGATTTTGGGGAGGGGGTTTGGTTTGGGGGTCCCCAAAGTGATTTTGGGGGGTCCCAAGGTGATTTTTGAGGTTTTTATGAGGTTGGGGGGAGGATTTTGGGGTTAATTTGGGGGTTTTGGGGGACCCTGGAATGGGGGAGGGGCTCAGTGAATGGGGTGCTGGTTTTGGGGAGGGGGTTTGGATTTGGGGGTCCTAAAGGAATTTTGGGGTTTTTATTTGGGGGAATTTGGGGGATTTTGGGAGTCCTGGAATGGGGGAGGGTCTCAAGGAATGAGGTCCTGATTTTGGGGAGGGGGTTTGGATTTGGGGGTCCCCAAAGTAATTTTGGGGGTCCTGAGGTGTTTTTTGGGGCTGGGGGGATTCTGGGGTTTTTATTTGGGGGAAATTTGGGGGATTTTGGGGGTCCTGCAATGAGGGAGGGGTCTCAGGGAAAGGGGTGCTGGTTTTGGGGGAGGGGTTTGGATTTGGGGGTTCCCAAAGTGATTTTGGGGGTCCAAGGTGATTTTGGGTTTCTTTTATGGGGTTGGGGGGAATTTGGGGGTCCTGCAATAGGAGGAGGGGTCTCAGGAATGGGGTGCTGGTTTTGGGGAGGGGGTTTGGATTTGGGGTCCCCAAAATGTTGTGTGGGGTTTTTTGGGGTTGGGGAGAGATTTTGGGGTTGTTTGGGGGGAAAATTTTGAGGATTTTGGGTAATTTTGGACAATTTTGGGGGGTCCTGCAATGAGGGGAGGGGGCTCAAGGAATGGGATCCTGATTTTGGGGAGGGGGTTTGGATTTGGGGATCCCCAAAGTGATTTTGGGGGGTCCCAAGTTGTTTTTGGGGTTTTTGTGGTTACGGGCGATTTTGGGGTTTTTATTTGGGGGGATTTGGGGGGTCCTGGAACGGGGGAGGGGCTCAGGGAATGGGGTGCTGGTTTTGGGGGAGGGGTTTGGATTTGGGGTCCCCAAAGTGATTTTGGGGGATCCTGAGTTTGGGGTTTTTTGGGGCTGGGGGTGGATTTGGGGGTTTTATATACGGGGAGAGTTGGAGGAACTTTTGAGGACCCCCGGTGACTTTACACCCAAAAGACCCCCAGGACCCCCAAAAACCCTCAAACCCCTTTTCCCCACCCTGCCCCATCCCCTTTATTGTGGGAGGGGTCTGGTGGGTTCCCCTCCCCCATCGGGACCCCTCCCCAAATTCCCAGATCAACGGGGTGGAGATCCAGGACCGGGAGGAGGCCGTGGCCTTCCTGACCCGCGAGCAGCAAACCAACATCTCCCTGCTGCTGGCCCGGCCCGAGAGCCAGGTGGGGGCCTGGGGGGCCCGAATTTGGGGAGGGTCTCGAGTAATTTTGGGGGGTCTGGAGGGGTTTGGGGAATTTTGGGAGTTTGGAAGCCCCAAACATGAAGGAAATTGAATCAGCGGTGATTGAACTGGAGAATTTGGGGAGGGGAAGGAGTTTGGGCGTTCTGGGAAATTGGGGAGGGGTCCTGGGGGGGTCCCGCATATTTGGGGAGGGGTCTTGAGTGTTTTTGGGGGAGTCTGGAGAGAATTTGGGGGGTTTGGGGGAACTTGGGGATTTGGGGAGCACCGAAGATGAAGCAAAAGGAAGCAGCGATGATTGAGCTGGGGAATTTGGGGAGGGGAGGAGTTTGGGCGTTCTAGGAAATTGGGAGGGGTCCTGAGGGATCTTCCAAAATTTGGGGAGGGGTCTTGAGTGTTTTTGGGGGGTCTGGAGAGAATTTGGGGGTTTGGGGGAATTTTTGGGAGTTTGGGAGCGCCAAAAATGAAGGAAATGGAATCAGCGGTGATTGAACTGGAGAATTTGGGAGGGGGGAGGGTTTGGGCGTTCTGGGAAATTGGGGAGGGGTCCTGAGGGATCTTCCAAAATTTGGGGAGGGGTCCCGAGTGTTTCTGGGGGGGGTCTAAAGGGGATTTGGGGGTTTAGGGAAAATTTGGGGAATTTGGGGATACCAAAAATGAAGGAAAAGGAGCCCAAATGAATTGATTTTGGGGAGGGGGAGTTTGGGGTTTGGGAAATTGGGAGGGGTCCTGGGGGGATCCCGCATATTTGGGGAGGGGTCCCGAGTGTTTTGGGGGGCTCGGGAAAATTTGGGGATTTGGGAGTACCAAAAATGAAAGAAAAGGAGCCAAAATTAATTCATTTGGGGAGGGGGAGGAGTTTGGGGAGGGCTGGGAAATTGGGGAGGGGTCCCGAGGGGCTCCTGGGGGTCCTTGGGGTCCCTGACGCCCCTCCCCCAGCGGTGGAAGGACAGTGACCGCGAGGATTTCCTGGATGAGTTCGGGTCCGATGAGGAGGGGGAGCTCAGGGGGGCCTGGACCCCCCCCGGGCAGGTGAGAAACGGGAAAAACGGGAGAAAATGGGAAAATGGGAGAAAATGGGGAAAAATGGGGAAAAATGGGAAAAATGGGAATTAAATGGGGAAAATTGGGGAAAAATGAGGGAAAAAGGGAAAAATTGGGGAAAATGGGAATTAAGTGGGGAAAAATGGGGAAAAAATGGGAAAAATGGGAGAAAATGGAAAAATGGAGAAAAATGGGAATTAAGTGAGGAAAAATGGGAAAAAATGGGGGAAAATGGGGAAAAATGGGAATTAAGTGGGGAAAAATGGGGAAAAATGGGAATTAAGTGGGGAAAAATGGGGAAAATGGGAATTAAGTGGGGAAAATGGGGAAAATGGGAATTAAGTGGGGAAAATGGGAAAAATGGCTGAAAAATGGGAATTAAGTGGGAAAAATGGGAAAAATTGGGTAAAAATGGGAAAAATGGGAATTAAGGGGGGAATGGGAATAAATGGGAAAAATGGAGGAATAATGGGAATTAAGGGTGGAAATGGGGGAAAAATGGGGATGGGGAAAGGGAAAAATTGGAATGGGGTAAAAAATGGGGAAATGGGAATTGGGGGCGGAAAATGGGAATGGGGTAAAAATGAGAATTGGAGGAAAGGGGAAAAAATGGGGATTAGGAGGGGAAATTGTAGGAAAAATGGGAATTTGAAGGGGAAAAATGGGAAAAGGGATTAAAATGAGTCTGAGTGGTTTTAAAATGGGTCTGGGGGTAAAAATGTGGGAAATGGGAATTGGGAGGGGAAAAAATGGGGGAAATGGGGATTTTAAAGGGGAAAAATGAGATTGGGGGGTTGAAATGAGTCTGGGGGTTTTAAAATGGGTCTGGGGGATTCCAAGGGAATGAAGAAGAAGCTGGGAGGGAATTGGGGAGGGGTCCTGGGGGTGGTAAGGATGAAAAGGGGGGTCTGAGTGGGGCTGTAAGGGGGTCTGGGGGTGGTTTGGTCTCTGCCCCGACGCCCCTCCCCAAATTCGCAGCCCCCAGCCCGGCCACGCCCGGCGGCGGCCGCGGCGCCGAGCCCGACAGCGGCGTGGGGCGCACGGACGAGTCCACGCGCAACGAGGAGAGCTCGGAGCACGACCTGCTGGGCGAGGAGGGGGCGAGGGACCCCCGCGCCCCCCGGCCGCCCCCGCCCCGCCGCGACCCCCAGAACTGCCCCCAAAACCAGCCCCGGCTGCACGCGAAACCCGGCGCTGGAGGCGCGGCCGCGCGGACCGGCTCCGGCTCCAGCTGCGGGTCGGCGGGAAGAGCCGGAAGCGGAGCGGGCGGGCGGCGCGGAGCGGGCTGCGAGGCGGGTTTAGGACCGGCGTTCCCGGGCTCGCCGTCGCCGCCGCTGCCCGCGCTGAGCCCCGCGGAGCTGCGGCGCTACCGGGCGCTGCGCGGGGCGGGCGGCGCGGGCCGCGCGGAGCTGGCGCGGCTGGAGGAGGAGCTGCGGCACCTGGAGTTCAAGTGCCGGCACCTGCTGCGGGCGCAGCAGCTCGAGCGGCTCCGCGAGCGCGGCCGCCGCGCCTGGCGCGACCCCCGCCCGGGCGTCGAGGGCCCCTTGGCCGATATCGCCGAGGCCCCGGAGCGCGACAGCACCAGCGCCTACAACAGCGGCGAGAGCTCCCGCAGCTCCCCGCTGCTGCTGCGCGCCGCGCTCGGCGCCGCGACCCCGCGCCCGCCGCGCCGCCCGGACCCTCCAAAGCCCCGCAGGGCAAACGGCCCGGCCGGGACCGGCTGCTGAAAGCCCGGGCCATCAAAATCCTGGAGGAGCGCGGCGGCTCCACCGACGACGACGCGAGGAGCGAGCTGAAAACCGGGCGCTACTGGAGCCGCGAGCAGCGCAAGCAGCACCTGGCGCGGGCGCGGGAGCAGCGCCGGCGCCGGGAGCTGCTGCTGCAGGGCCGGGCCGAGCCCCCGCGGGGGTCGCGGCCGCCCCCGGCCCCGCGGAGCCCCCGCAACAGCAGCAGCAGCACGGGCAGGGGTCGCGGCGGGGGCTGCGCAAGAGGAGCCGCCGCATCCTGGACAACTGGGTGACGATCCAGGAGATGATGCTGGCGCAGCACGGGGGCGCGCCGAGCACCCGCTGCTCTCGGTCACCACTGTGTGACCCCCGCGGGGGACCGGGGACAGCGCGGGGACTGGGGACAGCGCGACCCGCACCCCGAAATTCCCGTGTCCCCCCTTTATCCTCGCGGGGGATGGGGACATTGTGGGGAATTGGGGAGAGCGCGACCCGCACCCCGAAATTCCTCTATTCCCCCTTTTATCCTCTCGGGGGGATTGGGGAGAGCGCGGGGAATGGGGACAGCGCGATCTGCACCCCAAAATTCCTCTATTCCCCTTTATCCTCGGGGGGTGGATCGGGGACAGCGCGGGTGATTTGGGACAGCGTGACTCGCACCCCGAAATTCCTCCAATCCCCCCTAAATCCTCTCGGGTGGGGGTGGATTGGGGACAGCGCGACCCGCGCCCCAAAATTCCTCTATCCCCTTTATTCTCCCGGGGGGTCAGCGCGACCCCAAAATTCCTCCTCCCCCCTCCCTTTATCCTCTGTGTCCCCTTTGTCCCCTCCCCCAAGCACAAGGTGGAAATGGGGGGGTCGCCCTCCCCCCCCTTTGTCCCCTCCCCCCATTGTCGTGTCTGTGATGTGTTAGTTTGGGGTTATTTCGGGTTTTTTCAGGGTTTTTTTACATGTTTGTCACCTCCTCCCTTCACCCCACGGTGCCAAACCAGTTCTGGATCCACCCCTCCCTCCCGAACCACCCCAAAAAAATTTCTGGGGTGTTCCCCCCTCCCCTCCCCCACCTCTGTCTGTGTCTGTCGGGGGGGGGAGGGGCCGAGTTTGGGAATGAAGGAAAAACAAGAAAACCTCGTTTTTACTCATTTCACCCCTTTGTGCTGCCTCGTGTTTTGGGGGAGAGGCGCGGAAATCTTGGGGACCCCCAAAAACAAATTGGGGGAGTGGGAAAGTTTGAGGACCCCCCGAAAAAACCCCAGAGAGACAAAAATCTGGGGACTCCTGAATCCCCCAATCTCTCCTGGAGACCCCAAATCCAAACTTTGGGGACCCCCCAAAAAACGCAGAGGACCAAATTTTGCGGAACCCCTGACCCCCTCCCCGACTTTCTGGGACCCCCCCAAAAATCAGACAGGGGCAGCATTTGGGGACCCCGGATCCCTCCAACCCCTCCTGGGGACCCCTAAAAAAACCCCCAAATTTTCGGGACCCCCAGACCCCTCTGACTTTCAGGGACACTCCAAAACCCCGGAGGGGCAAAATTTGGGGACCTTTAAGAAACCCCAGACTTCGGGGGACCCCCAAAAACCACACAGGACCGAAATTTGGGGACCCCCTGACCCCTCCCCTAGTTTTCTGGGATCCCCCAGAACGAGACAGGGGCAAAATTTGGGGATCCCCGGATCTCAGCCCCTCTTGGACCCTAAATAAACCCCCAAAATTTTGGACCCCTGACCCTTCTGTGACTTTCTAGGAACCCCCAAAACCTCATAGGACCAAAATTCGGGGACCCCTAAACCGCGGAGACCCAAAATTTGGTGACCCTTCCTCCTTTTATCCCTGCAACCTTGGCGACCCCCCCCCCCCCCAAAAATCCCACAGGGTCAAAATTTGGGGTCCCCTTTTATCCCCATAATTTTCGGGACCCCTGACCCCTCTTTCAGGGACACCCCAAAACCCCAGAGGGCCAAAATTTGGGGAGCCTTAAAAACCCCCAGACTTCGAGGGCCCCCCAAAAAAACCACACAGGACCAATATTCGGGGACCTCCCAAAACGAGACAGTGGCAAAATTTGGGGACCCCTGACCCCCCTAACCCCTTCTGGGTACCCCTAAAAACCCCAGTGCCAAAATTTGGGGAACCCCTTTTCATCCCAACTTTGGGGACCCCCTGACCACCCCCAAACCCTCAAAATCTCTGTGCGCCACCAGCTCAGGAACGAAAATCTTTTTATTCCACCGAGACCCCCCCAAACCCACCCGGGCCCCTCCACACCCCCGCGGGTTTTGGGGGTTCCCGGGGATGTTTTTGGGGGTCCCGGGGGTGTTTTTGGGGTTCAGGCGTGCAGCGCCTTCCAGCGCTCCAGCGGCCCCCGGGACGGGACGTACTTGACCCCGCAGCCGTCGGGGATCAGGCGCTTCTGCGCCACCATGTCCTCGAAGGCGTCGGCGTTGAACTTGGTGAACCCCCATTTCTTGGAGATGTGGATCTGGGGGAACCCCAAAAATCAGTCAGGGGGACCCCAAAACCCCCAGAGAAAAAAATACCGGGTTTCCAGGTCACCCCATCCCAAATATTTTGAAGTTTTTGGCCTCATGAATCCCCCCGATCGTGTTTTAAATTTGGTCTCTTTGGGTCCCCCCAAATTAATGAACCCCCAATTCTTGGAGTTGTGGATCTGAGGGGACCCCAAAAATCGGTCAGGGGGACCCCAAAACCCGCCAGAGAAAAGATTTGGGGTCTCCAGGTGACCCCATCCCAATTCGCTCGAGGTTTTTGGCCCCATGAATCCCCCCACCCCTTTTAATTTGGGTCTTTTGGATCCCCCATGTTGTTGAACCCCCAATTCTTGGAGATGTGGATCTGGGGGAACCCCAAAAATCAATCAGGGGGACCCCAAAACCCCCAGAGAAAAAAATCCGGGTTTCCAGGTCACCCCATCCCAAATATTTTGAAGCTTCTGGCCTCATGAATCCCCCCCGATCGTGTTTTAAATTTGGTCTCTTTGGGTCCCCCAAATTAGTGAACCCCAGTTCTTGGAGATGTGGATCTGGGGAACCCCAAAAATCGGTCAGAGGGACCCCAAAAACTCCTCAAAAAAAAAATTTGGGGGTTTTTGGGTCCTCCCATCCCAATTATCTCAAGATTTTTTGGTCCCTGTTTTAAATTTGGTCTCTTTGGGTCCCCCCAAATTAGTGAACCCCCAGTTCTTGGAGATGTGGATCTGGGGGAACCCCAAAAATCGGTCAGAGGGACCCCAAAACCCCCAGAGATAAAATTTGGGGGTTTCTGGGTCCTCCCATCCCAATTATCCCAATGTTTTTTGGTCCCTGTTAGAGGCTTGGCCTCTTTGGACACTCCCACATTGGTGAACCCCCAATTCTTGGAGATGTGGGTCTGGGGAAACCCCAAAAATCGGTCAGGGGGACCCCAAAACCCCTCCAAAGAAAAATTTTGGGGTCTCCAGATCATCCCATCCCAATTATTTCACAGGTTTTTCATGGCCTTATTAACCCCCCCATTTGAGGTTTGGCCTTTTTGGGTCCCCCCATATTGGTGAACCCAAATTTTTTTGAGGAGTAGATCTGGGGGGGACCCCAAAAAGCGGTCAGAGGGACCCCAAAAACTCCCCAAAGAAAAAATTTGGGGGTTTCTGGGTCCTCCCATCCCAATTATCTCAAGATTTTTTGGTCCCTGTTTTAAGTTTGGTCTCTTTGGGTTCCCCCAGCTTGGTGAACCCAAATTTTTTGAGATGATTTTTTAGGAGACCCCAAAATTTGAGGGTACCCCAATGCCCTCCTCCTTCTCAGTCAAATTTGGGGCACCCCAAACCTTCTGGCACCCCAAAAATCCCCCCAAAACTTCACTTGGTTATTTCCAGAGTCTCTATCACCTCCTCCTTGTCTCCCCATCTTGACACCCTAATAAATTTTGGGGCACCTCACGATGTCCCAAGCCCCAAATTTTTGGGGGGCTTCCCAAAATAATTTTGGGGTGTCCCAGGTACCTTCTGACACCCCAAAACCCTGAACCCCATCCCCACCTGCCCCATCAATTTTGGGGTACCCCACAACCTCCCACCTCCCCCCAAATTTTTGGGGTGCTTCCCAAAATAATTTTGGAGTGTTGCAAAACTTTTAAACACCCCAAAAACCTGAACTCAGCCCCTCCCAGACCCTTTCCCCTTGATTTTTGACCCCCAACCCCATCAATTTTGGGGCACCCCACGATGTAATTTTGGGGTGTCCCAGAACCTTTTGACACCCCAAAACGCTGAACTTGGCCCCTCCCAGACCCTTTCCTTTGTTTTTTATCCCCCAACCCCACAAATTTTGGGGCACCCCACAACCTCTCCCACCCCCCAAATTTTTGGGGTGCCTCACGAGGTAATTTTGGGGTGTCCCAGAACCTTCTGACACCCCAAAACCTGAACTTGGTCCTTCCCAGACCCTTTTCCTTTGTTTTTTACCCCCAACCCCACAAATTTTGGGGCTCCCCACAGGTTCAAACCCCCAAATTCTTGGGGTGCTTCCCAAAATAATTTTTGGAGTGTTGCAGAACTTTTAAACACCCCAAAAACCTGAACTAGGTCCCACCCAAACCCTTTTCCTTTGTTTTTTTACCCCCAACCCCAAAAAATTTTGGGGCACCCCAAGACCTCCCAATCCCCCCCAAATTTTTTGGGGTGCCCCATGAGATAATTTTGGGGTGTCCCAGAACCTTCTGGCACCCCAAAACCCTGAATTTGGCCCCTCCCAGACCTTTTACCCTTTGTTTTACCCCCAACCCCATAAATTTTGGGGCACCCCACAACCTCCCACCCCCCAAATTTTTGGGGTGCCCCCGAGAGCAGTTCCGGGGTGTCCCAGGTACCTTCTGACACCCCAAAACCCTGAACTTGGCCCCTCCCAGACCCTTTTCCTTGGTTTAACCCCCAACCCCACCTGCCCCATCAATTTTGGGGCACCCCACAACCACCCACCTCCCCCCAAATTTTTGGGGTGCTTCCCAAAATAATTTTGGAGTGTTGCAAAACTTTAAACACCCCAAAACCTGAACTCAGCCCCTCCCAGACCCTTTCCCTTGATTTTTGACCCCCATCCCCACCTGCCCCATCAATTTTGGGGCACCCCACGATGTAATTTTGGGGTGTCCCAGAACCTTTGACACCCCAGAACTCTGAACTCAGCTCCTCCCAGACCCTTTCCTCTTGTTTTTTTACCCCCAACCCCAAAAATTTTGGGGCACCCCACAACCTCCCACCCCCCACATTTTTGGGGTGCCCCCGAGAGCAGTTCTGGGGTGTCCCAGGTACCTTCTGACACCCCAAAAACCTGAACTTGGTCCCACCCAAACCCTTTTCCTTTGTTTTTTTTACCCCCAACCCCACAAATTTTGAAGCACCCCGCATGTCCCAACCCCCCATATTTTTGGGTGTCCCCATGGTAATTTTGGGGTGTCCCAGTACCTTCTGACACCCCAAAAACCTGAACTTGGCTCCTCCCAGACCCTTTTCCTTGGTTTTTGACCCCCTAACCCCCAAATTTTTTCCCTTTGTTTTTGACCCCCAACCCCACCTGCCCCATCGATTTTGGGGCACCCCACAACTCTCCCACCCCCCCCCGAATTTTTGGGGTGCCCCCATGAGATAATTTCGGGGTGTCCCGGTACCTTCTGGCGCCCCGGGAACTTGAACTTGGCCCTGCGCAGCTGCCTCCACCACGTGCTCCTTGTTCTGGGCCTTGGTGCGGATGGACATGATCACCTGGCCGATGTGCACGCTGCGCCACCGTGCCCCGCGGCTTCAAGGCGCCGCGCATGCCGGTCTGCAGCCTGCGACCCCAGACCCAATTCAGAGCTGCTGCGGGACCCCAGACCCAATTCACAATCAGCCCAGACCCACCAGGGACCCCAGACCCAATTCAGAGCTGCCCAGACCCCAGACCCAATTCAGAGCCAGCCTGCGACCCCAGACCCAATTCAGAGCCAGCCCAGACCCAATGCAGAGCCAGCCTGCGACCCCAGACCCAATTCAGAGCCAGCCCAGAGCCGCCGGGACCCCAGACCCAATTCAGAGCAGCCTGCGACCCCAGACCCAATTCAGAGCCAGCCCAGACCCCAGACCCAATGCAGAGCCGCTGGGACCCCAGACCCAATTCAGAGCTGCTGCGGGACCCCAGACCCAATTCAGAGCTGCTGCGGGACCCCAGACCCAAGTCAGAGCCAGCCTGCGACCCCAGACCCAATTCAGAGCCGCTGGGACCCCAGACCCAATTCAGAGCAGCCGGGACCCCAGACCCAATTCAGAGCCAGCCCAGACCCCAGACCCAATTCAGAGCCAGCCCAGACCCAATTCAGAGCCAGCCCAGGACCCCAGACCCAATTCAGAGCCAGCCCAGAGACCCCAGACCCAATTCAGAGCCAGCCCAGACCCCAGACCCAATTCAGAGCCGCCGGGACCCCAGACCCAATTCAGAGCCAGCCCAGACCCCAGACCCAATTCAGAGCCAGCCCAGACCCAATTCAGAGCCAGCCCAGACCCCAGACCCAATTCAGAGCCAGCCCAGACCCAATTCAGAGCCAGCCCAGAGCCGCCGTGACCCCAGACCCAATTCAGAGCCAGCCCAGACCCAATTCAGAGCTGCTGCGGGACCCCAGACCCAATTCAGAGCAGCCCAGAGACCCCAGACCCAATTCAGAGCCAGCCCAGACCCCAGACCCAAGTCAGAGCCAGCCTGCGACCCCAGACCCAATTCAGAGCCGCTGGGACCCCAGACCCAATTCAGAGCCAGCCTGCGACCCCAGACCCAATTCAGAGCCGCTGGGACCCCAGACCCAATTCAGAGCTGCCCCAGACCCAATTCAGAGCTGCTGCGACCCCAGACCCAATTCAGAGCCAGCCCAGAGCCGCCGTGACCCCAGACCCAATTCAGAGCCAGCCCAGAGCCGCCGGGACCCCAGACCCAATTCAGAGCCAGCGGGACCCCAGACCCAAGTCAGAGCCAGCCCAGACCCCAGACCCAAGTCAGAGCCAGCCTGGGACCCCAGACCCAATTCAGAGCCAGCCCAGAGCTGCTGGGGGACCCCAGACCCAATTCAGAGCTGCTGCGGGACCCCAGACCCAATGCAGAGCCAGCCCAGACCCAATGCAGAGCCAGCCCAGAGCTGCCCAGACCCCAGACCCAATTCAGAGCCAGCCCAGACCCAATTCAGAGCTGCTGCGGGACCCCAGACCCAATTCAGAGCAGCCCAGAGACCCCAGACCCAATTCAGAGCCAGCCCAGAGACCCCAGACCCAATTCAGAGCCAGCCCAGACCCCAGACCCAAGTCAGAGCCAGCCCAGACCCAATTCCAGAGCCAGCCCAGGACCCCAGACCCAATTCAGAGCAGCCTGAGACCCCAGACCCAATTCAGAGCCAGCCCAGACCCAATTCAGAGCTGCCCAGACCCCAGACCCAATTCAGAGCCAGCCCAGGACCCCAGACCCAATTCAGAGCCAGCCCAGACCCCAGACCCAATTCAGAGCCGCCGGGACCCCAGACCCAATTCAGAGCCAGCCCAGGACCCCAGACCCAATTCAGAGCCGCCCAGAGCTGCTGCGGGACCCCAGACCCAATTCAGAGCCGCCAGGACCCCAGACCCAATTCAGAGCCAGCCCAGACCCCAGACCCAATTCAGAGCCGCCCAGAGCTGCCAGGACCCCAGACCCAATTCAGAGCCGCCTGGGACCCCAGACCCAATTCAGAGCCAGCCCAGACCCCAGACCCAATTCAGAGCCGCCTGGGACCCCAGACCCAATTCAGAGCTGCCCCAGACCCAATTCAGAGCTGCCCAGAGACCCCAGACCCAATTCAGAGCCAGCCCAGAGCCGCTGGGACCCCAGATCCAATTCAGAGCCAGCCCAGACCTGCCTGGAGACCCCAGACTCAATTACAGGAAGAGTTTTTATCACCAGCTCTTACATATTCTTTCAAAAATCCCAGTCTGCAGCCTGGGGGGAGGGGTCAGCTCGGGGGAGACCCCAGACCCAATTCAGAGCCAGCCCAGACCCGCCTGGAGACCCCAGACCCATTTACAGGAGGAGTTTTGTGTCCCTGGTTCTCCCATTCAAGTGGGGAGTGGGATCCCAAAACATCTCAAATCCCCCCTGATCCCAGTGCAGGATCTGGGACTGGGGAACTGGGGAGGAGTCAGCACAGGGGAGACCCCAGACCCACTCCCACAAAGAGGCTAAGCCCCCAGACCCATTTAAAAACTGGGTTTTGTACCCCCAGACCCAATTACAGAGTTTTGTATTCAAGTCCTGCTCAAGTGGGGAGCGAGAACCCAAAAAATCCCAAAAAAATAATTTTGGATCCCCCCCCGGGCAGTTTTTGCCCCCCCAGGACAATTTTTGTCCCCCCGGCCCCTTTGGGAGCCCCCCCAGGGGGGGGAGGGGTCCCTACACAGCCGGGGGGGGAGGGGTCTCTGTGCGCAGCCAGTGCACGCCGGGACCCCACGGGGGAGGGGCCACGGCCGGCTTAATTAACTGCGGGGAGCTAATTAATTAAATAATTCACTCAATTAATCTGGGGAACCCCAAAATCAACGGTGGCACCAAGAAAGTTAATGAACAGGGGCAACCCTAAAATGGGGACACCCTGAAATTAATGGGGCACCCCTAAATTAATTAATGGGGGCACCCCTAAATTAATTAATGAGATCACACCTGAATTAATTAATGGGGCACCCCTAAATAAATTAATGGGGGCACCCCTAAATTAATTAATGAGATCACACCTGAATTAATTAATGGGGCACCCCTAAATAAATTAATGGGGCCACCCCTGAATTAATTAATGGGGGCACCCCTAAATTAATCAATGGGGGCACCCCTAAATTAATTAATGGGGTCACCCCTAAATGAAATAATGGGATTACCCCTAAATTAATGGGGCACCCCTAAATTAATTAATGGGGTCACCCCTAAATTAATTAACGGGATCACCCCTAAATTAATTAATGGGGCACCCCTAAATTAATCAATGGGGGCACCCCTAAATTAATGAATATGAACAGCCTGAACTTTCAGGACCCCCCCAGGATTTTGGGGAGCCCCCTGAGAATTTTGGGGACCCCTCCAGGATTCTGGGAACCCCCTGAGGTCTCAAAATCCCCTCCAAATTTGAGGCCACCCCCAATTCCGGGCGAATTTTCCACTGTGATCCCAAACCACTCCTGGAGACTTCTCCCCTTTAAGTTTGAGAACCTCCCCAAAATTCAACAACACCCCAAAAATTTCGGGAACCCCCCCCCCAGGGTTTTGGGGACCCTCTCAGGATTCTGAGAATCCCCTGGATCTCAAAAACCCCTCCGAATTTCAGGACACCCCTAATTCCAAAACCATCCCAAATCACTCTCGGAACTTTTCCTTTAACTTTGGGAAGCTCCCCAAACTCCAACGACCCTCCCCAGGATTTTGGGGACCCCCAGGGTTTTGGGGATCCCCCAGGGTTTCGGGGACCCTCTCAGGATTCTGGGCACCCCTCAGGATTTCCAAAACCTCTCCAACTTTTATGATATCTCCACTTCTACAACCATCCCGAACCACTCCCGGGAACTTTTCCGCTTTAACTTTACGAACCTCCCCAAATTTCAACGACCCCCCCAGAATTTCGGGGACCCCCCAGGGTTTTGGGGACCCCCTGAGGATTTTAGGGACCCCTCCAGAACCTCAAAATTCCCTCCAACTCTTAGAACACCCCAAATTCAGGTTGACCTTTCTACAACCATCCCGAACCACTCCCGGAAACTTTTCCACTTTACCTTCACAAACCCCAAAAAACCCCAATGACCCCTCCCCAGATTCTGGGGACCCCCCAGGGTTTCGGGGACCCCTCAGGGTTTTTGGGACCCCCCTGGGTTTTGGGGACCCCTCCAGGATTTCAGGCACCCCCAGGACCTCCAAAACCCCTTTAACCTTTTTTAGAACCATCCCAAACCACTCCCAGAAACTTTTCCGCTTTAACTTCAGAAAACCCCAAAACTCCAAAACCCTCCCCAGGATTTTGGGGACCCCCAGGATTTTGGGGACCCTTTCAGGATTCTGGGCACCCCTGAAGTCTTAAAACCCCTCCAAATTTCAGGACACCCCTAATTCCAAAACCATCCCAAATCACTCTCGGAAACTTTTCCCCTTTAACTTTGGGAAGCTCCCCAAACTCCAACGACCCTCCCGGGATTTTGGGGACCCCCCAGAGTTTCGGGGACCCCTGAGGATTTTAGGAACCCCTCCAGAACCTCAAAATTCCCTCCAACTCTTAGAACACCCCAAATTCAGGTTGACCTTTCTACAATCATCCCGAACCACTCCCGGAACTTTTCCCCTTCAACTTCAGGAACCCCCAAACTCCAACGACCCCCGCCCCCCAGATTTTGGGGACCCCCTCAGGGTTTTGGGACCCCCCGGGTTTTGGGGACCCCCTCCAGGATTTCAGGCACCCCCAGGACCTCCAAAACCCCTTTAACCTTTTTTAGAACCATCCCAAACCACTCCGGAAACTTTTCCGCTTTAACTTCAGAAAACCCCAAAACTCCAAAACCCTCCCCAGGATTTTGGGGACCCCCCAGGGTTTTGGGGACCCCCCGGGGTTTCGGGGCCCCCAGACCTGTCGGCGCCGGCGCAGGAGAGCATCTTGTTGATGCGGATGACGTGGAAGGGGTGCAGGCGCACGCGGATGTGGAAGCCGTCCTTGCCGCAGCTCTTCACCATGTACTTGTTGGCGCAGATCCGCGCCGCCTCCAGCGCTGGGGGAGGGGCGGGGGCGTCACGACCCCTCCCACATCGGCCACACCCCCCTCCCCACCCCGCAGCACAAGAACCCCCAAAAACTCCCAAAATTCTCCCAAATCCCCTTTAAATTCACCCAAAACCCCCAAAAACTCCCAAAATCTTCTCCAAACCTACTTTAAATTCACCCAAGACCCCCAAAATCCCTCAAAATGCTCCCAAAATCGCAGCATCACCCCCAAATTTTCCAGGACCCCCCAAAATCCCCAAATCCCGGCTTTACCCTCGGAGCTGAGCTGCTCGTACTCGTCCGACACCATGTGCCCGCACAGGGGGAACTCATCCACCTTCGCCTTCTTCCGGCCCAGGTCGAAAATTCGGATTTTGGGGTCTGGGGGAGACACCCAGAGGGGTCAGGGGGGATTTTTTTGGGGGGATTTTGGGGGTTTTTGGGGCGGGGACTCACCAGGAACCCCCCGACAGAAGCGGGATTTGGGGTAGGGCTTGTTCTTGCAGTAGCGGTAACTGAGGGGGGAAAAGGGGTTAGAGAATGGTAAAAATATCTCAAAATATCCCAAAATTGACCATCAGAAATCCCTAAAAATCCCCAAAATTGATCCCCAAAAAATTCTTAAAAATTGACCACCAAAAATCCCTTAAAATCGCCAAAATCGGTCCCCAAAAATCCCTCAAAATCCCAAAAACCCTTTAAAATTCCCAAAATTGATCCTCAAAAATCCCTAAAAATACCCAAACTTGATGCCCAAAATGATCTAATAATAACCAAAATTGATCCTCAAAAATCCCTAAAAATACCCAAAACCGATCCCAAAAAAGATCTTATAATACCCAAAGTTAAACTCCAAAAATATCTAAAAATACCCAAAATTAATCCCCAAAAATTTCTCAAAATTGATCCTCAAAAAAATACCCAAAATCGATCCCCAAAAAGATCTAATACTCAAAATTAATCCCCAAAAAGGTCTAAAAATCTCCAAAATTGATCCCCAAAAACATATAATAGTACCCAAAATCAATCCTCAATAATCCCTCAAAATTGAACCTCAAAAATCCCTCAAAATCCCCAAAATCGATCCCCAAAAATCCTTTAAAATTCCCAAAACTAATCCTCAAAAATCCCTAAAAATACCCAAAATTGATGCCCAAAATGATCCAATAATACCCAAAATTGATCCCCAAAAATTCTTCAAAATTGATCCTCAAAAATCCCTAAAAATACCCAAAACCGATCCCAAAAGAGATCTTATAATACCCAAAGTTAAACTCAAAAAATATCTAAAAATATCCAAAATTAATCCCCAAAAATATCTAAAAATACCCAAATTTAATGCCCAAAGACATCTAAAAATACCCAAAATTGATGCCCAAAAAGATCTAATACCCAAAATTAATCCCCAAAAATTTCTCAAAATTGATCCCAAGAAAGATCTACTAATATCCAAAGTTAAACCCCAAAAAGATCCAAAAATACCCAAAATTAATCCCCAAAAAGATCCAAAAATACGCAAAATTCATGCCCAAAAATTTCTCAAAATTGATCCTCAAAAATCCCTAAAAATACCCAAAATTTATTCCAAAAAAATCTAAGAACAGCCAAAATTTATCCCCAAAAAATCCTCAAAATTGATCCTTAAAAATTCCTTAAAATCCCCAAAACTGATTCTCAAAAAATCCCTTAAGTTCACCAGAACTGATTCACAAAATTCCTGTAAATTCTCAACACCGGTACCCAAAAATCCTTTAAAATCCCCAAAATGCATTTTTAAAAATCCCTCAAAATCGATCCTTAAAATTTATCCTCAAAAATCCTTCAAAATCTCCAAAACTGATCCTCAAAAAATCCCTTTAAAATCCCCAAAACTACCTCAAAATCCAAAAATTGATCCCAAAAAATCTCTTAAATTCCCCAAAATTCCTGTAAATTCCCAAAATTGATCCTCAAAAATCCCTTAAAAGCCTCAAAACCTGATCCCCAAAAAGGCCTAAAAATACCCAAATTTGACCCTCAGAAATCCCTAAAAACAACCAAAATTGATGCCCAAATATCCCTTAAAATCCCTCAAAATTTATCTCCAAAATTGATCCTCAAAATTCCCTTAAGTTCCCAAAACTGATTTCCAAAAATCCCTTAAAATCCCCAAAATTGATCCCCAAAAATCTCTCAAAATCGCCAAAATTAATTCTCAAAAATCCCTTAAAATCCCCAAAATTGATCCTTAAAATCCCCAAAAATCCTAAAAACTGATTCTCCAAAAATCCCAAATCCCAAAATCTGTTCCCCAAAATCCAAAAATTGATTCCTAATCCCCCCCGAGTCCCGCTCTGAAGACCCCAGACCCTTTTACACCCAATAATCCTTTTTTAACGACCCCGAACTCTTTTAAATATTCCCAATTTTTATCCCACCCCTGACGCCCCCAGACCCTTTCAAACCCCAAATATTCCATTTTAAGCCCCCAATAACCCCCAGACTCTTTTTAACCCCAAACATTTCACTTTTAACGCCCCCAACCCCTTTTAAACCCTAAATAATCTCATTTTTACCCCCATGACGCCCCCAGACCCTTTTAAACCCCCCAGTGACGTCACACTGGCTGGAATCGTCCCGTTCCCCCCCCCGTTATGACGTAACGTTTCTCACCATCGTGCCGGCCGGCGGCCCATGGCGGCTCCGGGGCCCGGGGACCTGCGGGGGACAAAATTGGACGGATTGGAGGCGGCGGAACTCCAAAAAACCCCAAAAAACCCAAATCCGCGCCGGGCCCAGCCCGAGCCCGCCGGCCCCTCACACGCGGTACCGACCTCGCCGAGCGCCCGAAAGAGGCCGCGCGCGCCTGCGCGCTGCATTTATAGCGGTCGCGCACTTCCGGTCTCGCCCTCAACTTCCGGTGGCGCTCAGGCCGCCTTGGAGGACTCAATGAGGGGGCAGCAAAGATGGCGCCAGGGAGCGCTGGTCGTGCTGAGGGGCGAGCGCGGAGCTGTGGGAGCACGGAAGGCGTGAGGGAGCGGGAAAAACGCGGGAGGGCTCGGCATGGCGGCGGGGAGATGGAGCGACCATAGAGACGGAAGGAGCCGCTCTGGCGAGCTCGGCTGCCATAGAGAGGAGAGCAGCGACCAATCAGAGCGCGCGGGTGGAGAGGGCGCAGGCGCAGTGAGGCCGCAGGGCGGTGCCGCGCGCGCTGGGCCCTGTGTGTTGATTAGTGCGCATTGTGACGTCATCCTCATTTGCATAACCCCGCCTTCCTCGCGTCTTTGAATATAAAGGCGGAGCTGTCGTGGAGTATTTGCATTTAATTTGCATTTAATTTGCATTTATTTTGCATTTAATTTGCATAAATGACGGGGCTCACTCTGCCCCATGCTCGGGATCGGGGTGTTGCCGCCATTTTGAGTATGGGCAAAATGAAAGGGGAATTTTGGGCGGGAAAAAGGGAATTTGGGGAATTTGGGGCATTTCTGAGGGGAGGATTCGGGGGTTTTTGTGGGGGGTCCGAGATTCATTGGGAATTATTGAGGGATTTTTAGGGGGAATTTTGGGGGGACACTGAGGATTTAGTGGCGATTCTTTGGTTTTTTGAGGCGATTTCGTGGGCGAATTTTTGAGGATTTTGTGGTGATTTTAGGGAGTTTTGAGGCAATTTTGTGGCGATTTTTTTGGGGATTTTTTTTTGATTTTGAGGCAATTTTGTTGTGTTTTGGGGGAGATTTTGAGATGATATGGTGGCGATTTTTGGGGGGATTTTTTCGGAATTTTGAGGCGATTTTCTGGCGATTTTTTCGGGATTTTGAGATGATTTTGTGGCGATTTTTGAGGCGATTTTGGGGGGATTCTGAGGCGATTTTGTGGCGATTTTTTAAGGATTTCGTGATGATTTTGTGACGATTTGAGGGAATTTTGAGGGGACTTTTTGGCGGGATTTTGAGGCGATTTTGTGGCGATTTTTTGGGAGAAATTTAAGGAGATTTTTCCACCTTTTTGGGGCGTCCCACCCTGATTTTTCGGAGGAGTATCCCATTAACGTATGGATTTTCCCTTTAATTTTTTTTAGCTCTATTTTATTGCGATTATTGTGCTCACAGCTTAATTCTGGAATGATCTCGAGGTTTTTTTGGGGAAGGTCCCCAAATTTATTGAGAGGGAGCAGGATAAATAAATTTATTTCTCCGCATCCGCCCCCTCCCCTTCCAAGATGGCGCCCAGCATCTCCTCACACATCAGCAGCGCCCGCGGCACATGGAAACAGCCTGGAAAAACGGGGTAAAAACGGGCAAAAAGGGGCAAAAAACGGGAAACGTGAGGGAAAAATCCCATTTATGAAGCCCCTCCTCAAAATCTGACCCACCTTTGTAGGGCCCGCCCTTGATGGAAAGCGCCACGGAGCCGTCGCGGTTCAGGTACCCGAACCACTCGCCGTGCTCGGGGTCACGGAACTGGGGGGGTGAGGGGAATTTGGGGGAAATTTGGGAGAATTTGGGGAGGGGGAGGGGGGTGAGACCCCCCCTGAAAAATTTGGGAGATCGCTCCCAAAAAAATCTGGGGATTTTAAAAGGGAGCCGCCTAAAATCTGCCGGAGTGGGGGAATCGCAATGCCGGGAGTGAAGGAGGTTTTGGGGATTTCTCCCAAATTAAGGACCCCTTCCCCAAAATTAGGATTATTTGGAACCCCCCACCAAAAAAATAGGGATGCTTTGGTACCCCCACCCCTAAAACCCCCATAATTTTCTCAGGATCCCCGTCAAAACACCAAGATCGAAAATTTCCCCACAAGGATCCCATAAACCTCCTCAGAATCTTCCATTTCCCCCAAAATCCCACCTGGACCCCCCGAAAATTCCAAACTTCCCCTCAGGACCCCAAATTTGCCCCAGGACCCCCCAAATTCCCCCTTTTTCCCCCAAAAACCCAAATTCCCCTTCAGAACCTCCTCAAAACCCCAATTTCCCTCCCCAGTGACCCCCCAAAAATCCCCAAATTTTTCCCCCAAATCCCCCCATGATCCCAAATTTTTACAGTACCCTCCAAATTCCCCATTTTTCCCCCCAAAAAACCCAAATTTCTCCCCCAAATCCCCTCAGAACCCCCTCAAAACCCCAATTTCCCTCCCCAGGGATCTCCAAGAATCCCCTCAATATCTCCAAACCCCACAAAATCCCAAAATTTTCTTCAAATTCCCCCTCAGGACTCTCCCAAAACTCCAATTTCCCTCCTCAGGGACCCACAAAAATCCCCAAACTCCCCCCAAACCCCCAAAATTTCCCCAAAATCCCCCCCGGGACCCCACAAATTCCTCCATTTTTCCCCCAGAAAACCCCAAATTCCCCTCAGAACCCCAATTTCCTCCTCAGTGACCCCAAAATCCCAAAGTTTCCCCAAACCCCCCAAAACCCCAAAATTTTCCCCCAAATCCCCCCCACGACCCCAAATTTTTCCCAGTACCCCTAAATTCTCCCATTTTTCCCCCAAAATACCCCAAATTCCCCTCAGGACCCTCCCAAAACCCCAATTTCCTCCCCAGTGACCCCCAAAATCCCAAACTCCCCTAACCCCAAAATTTCCTCCAAACCCTCCCCATGACCCCAAATTTTTCCCAGTACCCTCCAAATTCCCCATTTTTCCCCCCAAAAACCCCCAATTTCTCCCCCAAATCCCCTCAGAACCCCCCAAAACTCCAATTTCCCTCCTCAGTGACCCCAAAAATCCCAAAAGTTTCCCCAAACCCCCCCAAAACCCCCAAAATTTTCCCTCAAATCCCCCACGACCCCAAATTTTTCCCAGTACCCCCCAAATTCTCCCATTTTTCCCCCAAAATACCCCCAAATTCCCCCTCAGGACCCTCCCAAAACCCCAATTTCCTCCCCAGGGACCCCCAAGAATCCCCTCAATATCTCCAAACCCCCACAAAACCCCAAAATTTTCTTCAAATTCCCCCTCAGGACTCTCCCAAAACTCCACTTCCTCCTCAGGGACCCCCAAAATCCCCAAACTCCCCCAAACCCCCCAAAATTTCCCCAAAATCCCCCCGGGACCCCACAAATTCCTCCATTTTTCCCCAAAAACCCCAAATTCCCCTCAGAACCCCCCTCAAAACCCCAATTTTCCTCCTCAGTGACCCCAAAATCCCAAAATTTTCCCCAAACCCCCAAAACCCCAAAATTTTCCCCCAAATCCCCCCACGACCCCAAATTTTTCCTAGTACCCCCAAATTCTCCCATTTTTCCCCCCAAAAACCCCAAATTCCCCTCAGAACCCTCCCAAAACTCCAATTTCCTCCTCAGGGACCCCCAAAATCCCAAACTCCCCTAAACCCCCAAAATTTCCTCAAAACCCTCCCCATGACCCCAAATTTTTCCCAGTACCCTCCAAATTCCCCATTTTTCCCCCAAAAACCCCAATTTCTCCCCCAAATCCCCTCAGAACCCCCCCAAACCCCAATTTCCCTCCCCAGTGACCCCCAAAATACCCAAAATCCCCAAAATCCCCCAAATCCCCCACCTTGTCGAAGGTGAACTGGGCCAGCTGCAGGAACTTGCTGATCAGGCTGGGCCGGGCTGGAAGCGCTGGGGCGCCAAAAGGGCAACCAGGGCCTCGGCGTGGGGCCACCAGAGCTTCATGGACCACTCCAGCTGGGGATTTTGGGGGAAAAAATCCCAATTTGGGAAAAAAATCCAAATTTGGGGAAAAAATCCCAATTTGGGAAAAAATGGGCTAAAATGAGAAAATTTGGGGAAAATGGGGAAAAATGTGAGTATTTGGGGAAATGGGGCCACCAGAGCTTCATGGACCACTCCAGCTGGGGAGAAAATTCCAAATTTGGGAAAAAAGTCCAAATTTGGGGGAAAATGAAAAAATCTGGGGGAAATCGGGGAAAGAATGGGGAAAAATGGGTTAAAAATGAGAATATTTGGGATAAAAGAGGAAATGGGGCCACCAGAGCTTCATGGACCACTCCAGCTGGGGAAAAATCCCAGTTTGGGGAAAAAATCCAATTTTGGGAAAAAAATCCAAATTTGGGGAAAAAATCCCGATTTGGGGAAAAAAATCCAAATTTGGGGAAAAAAATCCCAATTTGGGGGAAAAAACGGGAAAAAATGGGCTAAAAATGAGAAAATTTGGGGGAAATGGGGAAAAATGCAAATATTTGGGGGAAATGGGAGCCACCAGAGCTTCATCGACCACTCCAGCTGGGGAAAAATTCCAAATTTGGGAAAAAAGTCCAAATTTGGGGGAAAATGAAAAAATCTGGGGGAAATCGGGGAAAGAATGGGAAAATGGGTTAAAATGAGAATATTTGGGATAAAAGGGGGAAATGGGGCCACCAGAGCTTCATGGACCACTCCAGCTGGGGGAAAAATCCCAGTTTGGGGAAAAAAATCCAAATTTGGGAAAAAAAAATCCAAATTTGGGGAAAAAAATCCCAATTTGGGGAAAAGAACGGGGAAAAATGGGCTAAAAATGAGAAAATTTGGGGGAAATGGGGAAAAATGTGAATATTTGGGGAAATGGGGCCACCAGAGCTTCATGAACCACTCCAGCTGGGGGAAAAAATCCAAATTTGGGGGGAAAATGGGGGAAAAACCAGGGAAAAATTGGTTAAAAATGAGAATATTTGGGGAAAAAATGGGGAAAAATGCGAATATTTGGGGGAAATGGGGCCACCAGATCTTCATGGACCACTCCAGCTGGGGGGACATCCAAATTTGGGGAAAAAAATCCAAATTTGGGAAAAAATCCAAATTTGGGGGAAAATGAGAAAATCTGGGGGAAAACAGGGGAAAGAACGGAGAAAATGGGTTAAAAATGAGAATATTTGGGATAAAAGGGGTAAATGGGGCCACCAGATCTTCATGGACCACTCCAGCAGGGGGACATCCAAATTTGGGGAAAAAATCCAAATTTGGGGGAAAAACAGGGAAAAATGGGCTAAAAATGAGAAAATTTGGGGAAAATGGGGTAAAATTTGGGATAAAAATGGGGGGCAAATGGGGCCACCAGAGCTTCATGGACCACTCCAGCTGGGGATTTTGGGGAAAAAATCCCAATTTGGGAGAAAAAAATCCAAATTTGGGGAAAAAATCCCAATTTGGGAAAAAAATCCAAATTTGGGGAAAAAAATCCCAATTTGGGGAAAAAAACGGGGAAAAAATGGGCTAAAAATGAGAAAATTTGGGGGAAATGGGGAAAATGCGAATATTTGGGGGAAATGGGGCCACCAGAGCTTCATGGACCACTCCAGCTGGGGATTTTGGGAAAAAATCCCAATTTGGGAAAAAAATCCCAATTTGGGGGAAAATAGAAGATTTGGGGGCAAAATGGCGGAAAAACAGGGAAAATGGGTTAAAACGAGAAATTGGGGGAAAATGGGTTAAAAATGTGAATATTTGGAGAAAAGGGGGAAATGGGACCACCAGAGCTTCATGAACCACTTCAGATTTTTTTTTTTTTTTGGTTTTGATGATTTTGGGGTTACCTGTGTGGGTCAGTGCCCGTCAGCATCCAGGAAAAAGAGCCTCCTGTGCTGGGGGGTCCCAGGTGGGATTTTGGGGACCCAGATGGGATTTTGGTTGAATTTAGGGGTCCCAGGTGGGATTTTGGGGTGATTTTTGGGTTTCCAGGTGTGATTTTTGGGGGATTTTGATGATTTTGGGGTTACCTGGGTGGGGCAGTGCCCGTCAGCATCCAGGAAGGAGCAGAGCCCCCGTGCTGGGGGGTCCCAGGGGGATTTTGGGGTTTCCAGGTGGGATTTGGAGTTCCAGGTGTGATTTTGGGGTTCCAGGTCGGATTCTTTTGGGGTTTTTGGGGTTCCCAGGTGGAATTATTTTGGGTTTTTGGGGTTCCCAGGTGTGATTATTTTGGGTTTTGATAATTTTGGGGTTACCTGTGTGGGGCAGTGCCCGTCAGCATCCAGGAAGGAGAAGAGCCCCCCGTGCTGGGGGTCCCAGGGGGGATTTTGGGTGAATTTTGAGGGTTCCCAGGGGGGATTTTGGGGTGAATGTTGAGGATTCCCAGGTGGAATTTTTTTGGGGTTTTTGGTAATTTTGGGGTCCCAGGTGAGATTTGGGGTTACCTGGGTGGGGCAGTGCCCGTCAGCATCCAGGCAGGAGAACAGCCCCCCGTGCTGGGGGTCCCAGGAGGGATTTTGGGTGAAGGGTTCCAGGTGGGATTTTGGGGATCCCAGGTGGGATTTTTTGGGGTTTTTGGTAATTTTGGGGTCCCAGGTGATATTTTGGGGTTACCTGTGTGGGGCAGTGCCCGTAGGCATCCAGGAAGGAGAAGAGCCCCCCGTGCTGGGGGTCCCAGCCCCAGCTCAGGGGTCCCTCCACCAGCGCCGCCACCGCCCGCGCCCCCAGCTCGGCGTCCCCCCGGCGCCCCGCAAACTCCAGCAGCAGCCAGCCCGCCTCCAGGGCGTGGCCTGCCCCCCAAAACCGGGGGGAGCAGGAATTGGGGAGACAGAGACAAAAAAATGGGAGAGAAGAGTGAAAAAAAGCAAAAAATCGGGGGAAAAAAGCAAAAAATTTGGATTTTCTAGCTCAAAATTGGGGTATAGGAGGTTAAAATTGGGGGGAAATGCCTCAAAAAGGGGGAACACAAATTTTGGGGAATGGGAGCACAAAGAGTAAAAAATTGGGGGAAAAGAGTGAAAAGTGGGGAAATAGGCAAAAAATTGGGTTTTTTAGCTCAAAATTTGGGAAAGGAACCCAGAAAAAATTGGGATTTTTCAGCCTAGAATTGGGGTATAGGAGATTAAAATTGGGAGGAAACGCCTCAAAAGCAGAGACACCAAAATTTGGGGGGGTGGGAGCAGGAAATTGGGGAAAGGATAAAAAATTTTGGGGAAAAGAATAAAGAAAATGGAGAAAAAAGGAAAAAAACTGGGTTTTTTAGCCTTAAATTGGAGTTTAGAAAGTTAAAATTGGGGGAAAGGAGCCCAAAACTTGGGGAAACTTAAAAAAGGGGGGAACAAATATTTGGGGGGAGTGCGAACACGAAATTTAGGAAATGATGAAAAATAGGGAAAATTAGCAAAAAATTGGGATTTTTTAGCTCAAAATTTGGGGAAAGGAACCCAGAAAAAAATTGAGGTTTTCTAGCTTAAAATTGGAGTTTAAGAAGTTAAAATTGGGGGAAAGGAAGCCAAAAATTGGATGAAATGATTTTAAAAAGGGGGGATTCCAAATTTTGGGGGATGGGAGGACAAAATTGGGGAAAAGATAAAAAACTGGAGAAAAAGGAAAAAATTTGGATTTTCTAGCCTGAAATTGAGAGAAAGGAATTTTATCTTTCCTGCTAAAAATCGAGGTCCAACCCCTCAAAATTTGGTTTAAACCTCACAAAATTGGGATTTTCCCCCAAAATCGAGGTCCAACATCCCCAAAATCAGGATCCACTCCCCAAAATTTGGATCTAAATCCCCCTAAATTGGGCTCCAATCCCCCAAAATCGGGATTTCCCCCCAAAACCCCTCCCCAAATTTGATATTTTACCCCAAAAATCGAGGTCAAATCCCCCAAAATTGGGGTCAAACCCTCCACAATTGGGATTTTCCCCAGACCCCTCCCCAAATTCAGGGTCCCCCAAAAATCCAAGTCTGATCCCCCAAAATTGGGGTCAAACCCCCAAAAATTGAGATCAAACCCCCAAAATCAGGACCAAACCCCCTAAAATCGAGGGTCCAAGCCCCAAAATTGGGATCAAACCCCCAAATTTGGTATTTCATCCCAAAATCGATGTCCACCCCCCAAAATTAGGATCAACCCCCCAAAATCGTGATTGAACCCCCAAAATTGGGATTTTCCCCTCCAAAACCGAGATCCAACCCCCAAAATCAGGATTTTCCTCCCAGCCCCCTCCCCAAATTTGGGGTCAAACCCCCAAATCAGGATTTTCCTCCCAGCCCCTCCCCAAATTTGGGGTCAAACCCCCCAAAATCAGGATTTTCCTCCCAGCCCCCTCCCCAAATTTGGGGTCAAACCCCCAAAATCAGGATTTTCCTCCCAGCTCCCTCCCCAAATTTAGGGTCAAACCCCCCAAATCAGGATTTTCCTCCCAGCCCCTCCCCCAAATTTGGGGTCCAACCCCCAAAATCGTGATCAAACCCCCCAGCCCCCCTCCCCAAATTTGGGGTCCCCCTCACCCGGGTTCATGAGGCGCCCCAGGCTCCCCGGCAGCTCCTCCCCTCGGGGCTGACGTTCTCCAGCACCACCGAGTCCCCCTCTGCACCCCAAATCCGGGGGTCACCCCAAATCCGGGGTCACCCCAAATCCAGGGGATCACCCCAAATCCGGGGGTCACCCCAAATTCCGGGGGGCCCCGGGGCTTCTCGTGGGGAAAAAAGAGGCCCCGGGGGCAAATCTGGGGGTCCTGGGATGGTTTGGGGGAGGAATTTTGGGGTTTGGGGGTTCCCAGGGGGGATTTTTGGAATTCTGGGAGTGATTTTGGGGGTCCCAGGGCTGGTTTTGGGGTAATTTTGGGGTCCCAGATCTGTTTATTTGGGTAATTTTGGCATCCCAGGATGATTTTTGGGTTCCTGGGGCTGGTTTGGGGCATCCCAGGTCTGGTTTGGGGATGAATTTTGGGGTCCCAGGGTATTTTGGGGTTAATTTTGGGGTCCCGGGGTATTTTTGGGGTTAATTTTGGGCTCCCAGTGTATTTGGGTGTTAATTTTGGGGTCCCAGGTCTGGTTTTTGGGGTGGATTTTGGGGTCCCAGGGTACTTTTGGGGTAATTTGGGGGTATTTTGGGGGTGTTTTGGTAATGTTTGGGGTAGTTTGGGGTAGTTTGAGGTCCTATGGGGGAATTTTTGGGCATTTTGGGGCAGTTTGGGGGTATTTTGGGGGTATTTTTGGGTAGTTTGGAGTCGCTCTAGGGTAGTTTTGGGGTATTTTGTTGTATTTTTGGGGTATTAGGGTCGTTTGGTGGTATTTTTGGGAGTTTTCAGGTATTTTTGGGCATTTTGGGGGTATTTTGGGGTATTTCTCACCATTTTGGGGGTTTGGGGGTATTTTGGGGCATTTTAAGGGTAGTTTGGGGGTATTTTTGGTAGTTTTTGGGTAGGTTTGGGGGTATTTGGGGGTATTTTTAGCATTTTGGGATATTTTGGGGGTATTTTTGGCATTTTGGGGGTATTTTTGGGATATTTTGGGGGTATTTTTTGGCATTTTGGGGATATTTTGGGGTATTTGGGAGGTATTTTGGGAGGTATTTTGGGAGGTATTTTGGGGTATTTTTGGCATTTTGGGATATTTTGGGGGTATTTTTTGGGCATTTTTGGCATTTTGGGATATTTTGGGGTATTTGGGGGTATTTTGGGGTATTTTTGGCATTTTGGGATATTTTGGGGGTATTTTGGGGTATTTTTGGCTTTTTGGGGTATTTTTGGGGTACTTTGGTACCTGCAGGTGCAGCAGCAGCTGCCGCGCTTCCACTCCGCCATGGCCTCGGCCTCGGGGTCGGGCTCGCCCTGGGGGTCCCTCCGGGGTCCCCCAAGAGCTGCAGCCCCACCTTGAGCACCATCATGGGCTGGGCCAGCGCCTGCTGGGGGGGGGTCCCCGCGAAACGGGGGCGCCCCAACTCCATGGGAGCCCCCCGGGCCCAGCCCCAGACGGCCAGAGCCCAGCCCCGCGCCCAGGCCTGCGGGGAAATGGGGCTGGGGGCTTCAGGAACGGGAAACGGGGCTGGCGGCTTCTCAAAGGGAAACGGGGCTGGGGGCTTCTCAAAGGAAATGAGGCTGGGGGCTTCAGGGAAATGGGGCTGGGGGCTTCAGGGAATGGGGAAATGGGGATGGGGTCTTCAGGGAACGGGAAACGGGGCTGGCGGCTTCTCAAAGGGAAATGGGGATGGGGCTTCAGGGAAATGGGGCTGGGGGCTTCTCAAAGGGAAATGGGGCTGGGGGCTTGGGAAATGGGGCTGGGGGCTTTGGAAATGGGGAAATGGGGCTGGGGGCTTCTCAAAGGAAATGGGGATGGGGGCCTCGGAGGGGGTCCTGGAGGTGTTCAGTGTTAATTTGGGGAGGGTCTCAGGGTTAATATCTAATTTGGGGAGGGGTCTCACCCTGTACTTTCTCCTCCCCGCGGCCCTGCCCAGCTCATCCAGCCCCAGCCGCCGCAGAACGTTAATGTGGGGAGGGGTCCCGGTGTTAGTATTTAATTTGAGTCGGGGTCTCAGTGTTAATTTGGGGAGGGGTCTCAGTGCTAATTTGGGGAGGGTCTCACCCTGTATTTCGCCTCCCCCGCGGCTCTCCCCAGCTCGTCCAGCACCAGTGCGCAGAACGTTAATGTGGGGAGGGGTCCCGGTGTTAGTATTTAATTTGAGTCGGGGTCTCAGTGTTAATATCTAATTTGAGGAGGGGTCTCAGTGCTAATTTGGGGAGGGGTCTCAGTGCTAATTTGGGGAGGGTCTCACCCTGTACTTCTCTCCCCCCGCCGGCCCTGCCCAGCTCGTCCAGCCCCAGCCGCAGAACGTTAATGTGGGAGGGGTCCCGGTGTTAGTATTTAATTTGAGTCGGGGTCTCAGTGTTAATTTGGGTCGGGGTCTCAGTGCTAATTTGGGTCGGGGGTCTCAGTGTTAATTTGGGAGGGGTCTCAGTGTTAATATCTAACTTGGGGAGGGGTCTCACCCTGTATTTTGCCTCCCCATGGCCCTGCCCAGCTCGTCCAGCCCCAGCCGCAGAACGTTAATGTGGGAGGGGTCCCAGTGTAATTTCGGGGTCCCAGTGTTAGTATTTAATTTGAGTCGGGGTCTCAGTGTTAATTTGGGGAGGGGTCTCAGTGTTAATTTGGGGAGGGGTCTCACCCTGTACTTTGCCTCCCCCGCGGCTCTCCCCAGCTCATCCAGCCCCAGCGCACAGAACGTTAATGTGGGGAGGGGTCCCAGTGTAATTTCGGGGTCCCGGTGTTAGTATTTAATTTGGGGAGGGGTCTCAGTGCTAATTTGGGGAGGGGTCTCAGGGTTAATATCTAATTTGGGGAGGGGTCTCACCCTGTACTTCTCCTCCCCCGCGGCTCTCCCCAGCTCGTCCAGCCCCAGCGCGCAGAACGCTTCGCTGTAGAAGCTGCGCTGCAGCCGCTGCGCGCGCCCGTCCCGGCTCAGCGCGAAGGCGGCGCGGGACGAGCCCGGCTGCGGCCGCGCGTGGCGCTGCAGGAACTCCCCGGCTGCGGGTGGGGCGCGTTCGGCAATTTCCGCCAATTTCCGCCAATTTTGGGGTGATTCCGGGGGAATTTTGGGGGAATTTTGAGGTAATTTTGGGGAATTTGTGAGTAGGAAAAAAGACCCCAAGCGGGAGATCCCATAGAGATCAATGGGGGCAGCGCCGCTCAGCGGCCACAAGGGGGAACTGCGGCCGTTGGGATCAATGAGGGGATTTGGGGGAAATTCGGGAGATTGGGGAGCGGAAAAAGGGGGGAACTGCACCCATAGGGATCAGGAACTGAAGCTGGAAATCCCCGGCTGGAACTGGGGGAAATTCCGGCAATTTCGGGCAATTTTGGAGGAATTTGGGTGTGGGGGAAAACACCCAAGCGGGAGATCCCATAGAGATCAATGGGGGCGGCGCCGCTCAGCGGCCGCAAGGGGAATTGCGGCCGTTGGGATAATGAGGGGATTTAGGGAAATTCGGGAGATTTGGGGGAAATTTCAGGGATTGGGGGTGGAAAAGGCGGAGCTGCCCCAGAATGGGGAATGGGGAACCGCCCATGTCCCACCCCACACCTGTCCCATCTGCCCCCTAACCCACCCCAAAGCCCCCCATATCCCCCAACCCCACCCCATAACCCCCCATCTACCCAGACCCCCGCCCTATTTCCGGCCCCCGTATCCCCCACATCCCCCACCCCATATCCCCCAACCCCCACCCCATTTCCCCATATTCCCCCAAAACTCCCCCCATAACTCCTGCCCCCGCCCCATTTCTTAGCCCATAACCCCCCAAAACTCCCCGACCCCCGCCCCATAATCCCCCAAATTCCATAAACCCCGACCCCACCCCATATCCCCCATATTTTCCCCATATTCCCAGCTCCCATAACCCCCCCATATCCCCGCCCCCGCCCCGTTTCCCGCCGCCCTCCCCACTTTCACCTTCCCGCTGCCGCCTGCAGCAGCTCGGGCCGGCGGAACCGGGGCACGGTGCGGTACAGGCGGGAATAGACCCAGATCTGGGGGTTCGGGGGGGTTCAGGGGGTCCTCAGAGCTCCCCAAACCCCCCACGCCCCCGCCCCACACGCACCTGGCGGCCCTGCAGCCACACGAACTTGGTGTCGTCGTAGACGGACCCGTCGCGGCTGAGGCAGGAGAAGAAACCCCTGGGGGGACACGGGGGGGTTGGGGGTCCCGGGGGCTTTTTGGGGGGGAATTTGGGGGTCCCGGACCTCAGGGTGGCTTGTGGGGGGACGTTTGGGGGTCCCCTGTGGGAATTTGGGAGTCCCTTGTGGGAATTTGGGGGCACTCGAGGGTCCCAGAGGCACTTGGGGGTTCCTGACTTCAGGGTCACCCTTGGGGGTGTGGGGGACACTTGGGGGTCCCCGCGGTGGTTTCGGGGGTCCCCGGGTGTCTCTGGGCTGTTTTTTGGGATCCCTGGGGTGTTTCTGGGGTTTCCCGTGGTGGTTTTGGGGATCCCTGGGGTATTTTTGGGATTTTTTGGGGTGCCTGGGCTGTTTCTGGGTGTCCCTGGGGTATTTCTGGGTATCCCTGGGGTGGTTTTTGGGTGGTTTTGGGCTTCCTGGGTTGGTTTTGGGGTCCCCGCGGTGGTTTTGGGGTGTTTTTGGGTGTCCCTGGGGTGTTTTTGGGGTGTTTTTGGGCTGTTTTTGGGATCCCCCTCACCCGTGCTCGGGGTCGTGCGAGTGCCGCTCCCAGAACGCCACGGCCGCGTCCAGCTCGGCCCCGATGCGGCCGCGCCAGGCGCGGAGCTGCTCCATGGTTGGGGGAGGGGCGGGACCCCGGCCCAAAATACACCCCGAGGGACCCCCGACCCAAAATAAACCCTGAAATACATCCATGGGACCCCAGAGCCACAAATAAACCCCTGTGAGACCCCAGACCCACAAATAAATCCCAGACCTACAAATAACCCCGAGATCCATCCATGGAGCCCCAGACCCACAGAAACCCCCAGATTCACCCGTGGGACCCCAGACTCACAAATACCCCCAGATCTACCCATGGGACCCCCAGACTCACAGATCCCCCCATGGGACCCCCCAGATCCCCCCAAACTCACCCGTGGAGCCCCAGACCCCCCTCAGCCCAGCCCCTAAATCCCCCAAATTTCCCCAAAATCCCCCCAGCCCCACCCCGACGTCCCCAAAATCGCCCCCAGACCCCACAGTGGGGTCCCCAAAATCCCTCAGCCCTGGGGGTCCTCTCAGCCCCCAGACCCTTTTGGGGTCCCCAAATCCGCCCCCCCCACCCGGACCCACCGCGGCCTCTGCCCAGTCACGAGACTCGCGACAAAGCCCCGCCCCTTCCTGACCGCGCCCCTCCCCGGCCCCGCCTATCGCGACATGGCCACGCCCCAAGCACCGCCACTCCCCAGACCCAAAATTTGGGGGTTTAAAGGGCTGAAACGCCTAATAGACCCCCAAAAACCCCCAGACCCAAATTCGGGGCGTCCAGAGCAGCCAAAACCCTCCAAAAAAACCCCACGTGATACCCCCAGACCCCAAATTTCTGCGCCCAAAACTGGGGGCTCCAAACCCCAGACCCTCCCCACCCCCAAAATTTTATTAAATTTTTTTACTCCAAAAAATGTCTTTTTAATTTTCAAAATAGCACAAAAACGACGGACACAACACTCGGGGGAGGGGCCGGGGGCGGTTTGTTCCCCTCCCCCACTATGATACATTTTGGGGCTCCTCCCCCCTCCCTCCCCCACCCCCCTGGGGGTCTGTACAGGGTGGGGAGGGGTCCTGAGGGGGAGGGGTTATTTGGGGGGAGGGGCAGCGTTGTACAAAACTTTTCATTCCAGCAACTGCAACAGGTAAAAACCCCCGACCCCTCCCCTCCCCCCCCAGGTGAGGGACCCCAAACCCTCCCCAAAAACCCCCCCGGGATTTGGGGGTGTTGGGGGTCCCCGGGATTTGTTTGTTTTTTTGGGGGGGTCCCGGGGTCCTTCACTGCCCTTCGGCCTTGGGGCTTCTTTGGAGCGGATTTCCTGTGGGGAGGGGGTGTGAGGAGACCCCTCCTCAAAATAACCCAGAAAACCCCAAAATCATCCAAATAACCCCCAAAATAACAAAAACAAATCCCAAAACAAGAAAAAAACAAATCCCAAAAAACAAAAAACCCCAAAAGAACCAAACCTCCCCCAAAATAACCCCAAAAAACCCCAGAATAACCCCCAGACCCAAAATTCCTCCAGATTCCCAGACCCCCAAACCAGACCTGCAGACCCCACCCAGGACCCCCAAAAGAGTCCCCAGACTCCCAAAAAACCCAAAACCAGACCCACAGAACCTCCCAGGACCCCCAAAAAGCCCCCAGACCCTCCAAACACCCCCCAAAAGCGCCCCCAGCCCCCAAAGAGAGCCCCCAAAGCCCCCCAAGCCCCCAGCCCCACTCACAGGTCGGGGGACGCCAGCGGCCGTTTGCTGCCCGGTTTCCCGGCGCCTCCGTCCTTGCTCGACTCTGGGGGGGTTTGGGGGGGACAGCAGGGGGTGAGGGGGGGACCCGCAGGTGTGGGGCAGCCCCCAGACTCAATTCAGAGCCCCCAGACCCATTTCAGAGCCCCCAGACCCACTCCAGACCGACCTTGCAGCCACCACACCTGGGTGGCCGGGCTGTAGCCCTTGTCCCTGTCAGGGTGGGGGACAGTCCCACAGACCCCCCAGGTGTGGGGCAGCCCCCAGACTCAATTCAGAGCCCCCAGACCCACCTGTGAGCCCCCAGACCCATTTCAGGGCCCCAGACTCACCCTGCAGCCACAGCACTTGGGGGCCGGGCCATAGCCCTTGTCCTTAGAAGGACAGGGGACAGTCCCACAGGGACCCCCAGGGTCTGTAGCCCCCAGACTCAATTCAGAGCCCCCAGACCCATTTCAGACTCACCCTGCAGCCACCGCACCTGGGTGGCTGGGCCATAGCCCTTGTCCTTAGAAGGACAGGGGACAGTCCCACAGACACCCCCAGGTGTGGCAGCCCCCAGACTCAATTCAGAGCCCCCAGACCCATTTCAGACTCACCCTGCAGCCACCGCACCTGGGTGGCGGGCCCGTAGCCCTTGTCCCTGTCAGGGTGGGGGACAGTCCCACAGACCCCCCAGGTATGGCAGCCCCCAGACCCATTTCAGGGCCCCCAGACCCATTTCAGACTCACCCTGCAGCCACCGCACCTGGGTGGCAGGGCCATAGCCCTTGTCCCTGTCAGGGTGGGGACAATCCCACACTCACCTGCCCAGTCCCACAGACACCCCCAGGTGTGGCAGCCCCCAGACTCAATTCAGAGCCCCCAGACCCATTTCAGACTCACCCTGCAGCCACCGCACCTGGGTGGCGGGCCCGTAGCCCTTGTCGTTGCGCGCGGCGATGCGGAAGATGATGGCCGGCTTGGTGGTGTGGTCGATGTGGGCGCTGGCCAGGCTGGAGGCCGGCACCAGGCACGAGGGGCTGGGCCCGCAGTAGACCCTCATGAAGGCCAGCTGGGCGCCCCCCCCGCGGGCCTCGGGGCCCCCCCCGGGCCCCCCCTGGATGGCCAGGTACACCGAGTACTCGGCGATGCGGCCCGACGTCACCGAGGGCGGCTCCCACGTCAGGTGAGCGCCGTCCGGGCTCTGCCAAGGGACAGCGGGGTCAGGGGGGACGGGGGACAGGAGGGAGACATGGGGGGTTAGAGGGATCGGGGGACATGGGGTTATGGGGGACAGAGGGATCAGGGGACATGGGGGTTAGAGGGGTCAGGGGGCATGGGGATGGAGGAGACATGGGGGACACAGAGGACATGGAGGGACACGGGACAGTGGGGTTGGAGACAGAGGGACATGGGGACAGAGGGGACACGTGGGGGGATGGAGGGACACGGGGGACATGGGGACACAGGGTTATGGGGGACATTGCGGGTCAGGGGGAGACACAGGGGTCAGGGGAAGATGGGGGCAGAGGGACACGGGATTAGGGGGATGTGGGGGACAGGGAGACAAAGGTGACACGGGCCAGGGGGGACATGGGGGTCCCTGCTGTGGGTCAGGCTGTGGGTCTGGGGTCACCTTGCTGATCTTGATGGCGCGAGGGGGTGCTGGGGGAAGCCGGGCAGGGATGGATGGGGTCGGGTCAGGTTTGGGTTGGGTTGGATTGGACTGGGTTGGGGTCTCTGCTGTGGGTCAGGCCATGGGTCTGGGGTTTCTGCCGTGGTCTGGGGTCCCCCGTGGTCACCTTGCTGATCTTGATGGCGAGGGCGCCCCGGGAAGCCGGGCAGGGATGGACGGATGGGGCTGGGTTGGGTTGGGTTGGGTCGGGTCAGGTTTGGGTTGGGTCAGGTTTGGGTTTGGCTGTGTTGGGTTGGGGTCTCTGCTGTGGGTCTGGGGTCTCTGCCGTGGGTCTGGGGTCCTTGCTGTGGGTCAGGCTGTGGGTCTGGGCTCACCTTGCTGATCTTGATGGCGCAGGGCGCCCCGGGGAAGCCGGGCAGGCAGGTTTTGAAGGCCGACAGCTCCGAGAAGGGCCCGCGGCCGCAGGCGTTGAGCCCGGCCACGCGGAACTTGTACGCCGTGCCCGGCTGCAGCTCCTGGCGGCGCAGCTGCGAGTGGTCCGGGACCCCCGAGGCCTCGTCCTGTGACACAGAGGGGACACTGGGGACAGGGACACTGACACAGGAACCCCTGGGCACGGGGACAGGGACACAGAGACTCCCTGGGCACGGGGACAGGGACACAGAGACTCCCCTGGGCATGGGACAGGGACACAGAGACACCAGGGCATGGGGACACTGAGGACAGGGACACCGACACAGGAACCCCCTGGAGATTTGGGACAGGGACACAGGAACACCCAGGGCATGGGGACAGGGACACAGAGACTCCCAGGGCATGGGGACATTGGGGACATGGCCAGAGAAACCCTCTGAACACTGGGGACACTGGGGACAGGGACACTGACACAGGAACCCCTGGGCACGGGGACAGGGACACAGAGACTCCCAGGGCATTGGGGACATTGGGGACACGTCCAGAGAAACCCCCTGAACACTGGGAACATTGGGGACAGGGACACAGAAACCCCTGGGCATGGTGGGGACAGACAGAGAACCCAGAGCTGTCCCCTGGTGTTCCCAGCCCACCCACTCTGTCCCCAGTGTCCCCAGAGCTGTCCCCAGTGTCCCTGGATGTCCCCACTCTGTCCCAGTGCTGTCCCCAGTGTCTCTGTGGTGTCTCCAGTGCCACAAGCCCATCCCAGAGATGTCCCAGTCTGTCCCCAAGCTGTCCCCAGTGTCCCCGAGCAGTCCCTGTGCTGTCCCCAGCCCACCCCACTCTGTCCCCAGTATCCTCAGTGTCCCCAAGCTGTCCCCACTCTGTCCTCACTGTCCCCAGTGTCCCTGTGCTGTCCCCAGTGTCCCCAGTGTCCCCACTGTTCCCAGTGTCCCAGTGTCCCCAGTATCCCCAGTATCCCCACTGTTCCCAGTATCCCCAGTATCCCCAGTGTCCCCAGTGTCCCCAGTGTCCCAGTATCCCAATATCCCCAGTATCCCCAGTGTCCCTGTGCTGTCCCCAGTGTCCCCAGTGTCCCCAGTGTCCCCAGTATCCCCAGTATCCCCAGTGTCCCCAGTGTCCCCAGTGTCCCCAGTGTCCCCAGTGTCCCCATACCCCAGTGTCCCCAGTACCCCCAGTGTCCCCAGTGTCCCAGTATCCCCAGTGTCCCCAGTGTCACTCACATCAGCCGCTGTCCCGTCCTCGCTGGGCAGGAAGTAGTGAGTGACCATCATGGTCGTGCCCTTGATGACCCCGAGCTGTCCCCAGTACCCCCAGTATCCCCAGTATCCCCAGTGTCCCCAGTACCCCCAGTATCCCCAGTACCCCCAGTGTCCCCAGTACCCCAGTATCCCCAGTACCCCCAGTACCCCCAGTATCCCCAGTATCCCCAGTGTCCCCAGTACCCCCAGTACCCCCAGTGTCACTCACGTCAGCCGTCGTCCCGTCCTCGCTGGGCAGGAAGTAGTGAGTGACCATCATGGTCGTGCCCTTGATGACCCCGACGTCGAACCACTGATTCTCCTTCTTGGGCAGCGCCTTGGGGCGCCCCGGCTCCGCCTTCTGCACAAACGGGGGATTTCGGGCATTTTGGGGGGAATTCGGGCAAATTCGGGGCGTTTTGGGGCATTTCGGGGAAAAATTGGGGGATTTTGGGGCATTTTGAGGCCAATTGGGGGATTTTGAGCGTTTGGGGGAATTTTGGGTTTGGGCAGGAATTTCTGGTGGGTTTGGAAGGATTTTGGGAGGATTTTGGGTGGATTTTGGGGTGATCTGGGTGGATTTTGGGGTGATTTTGGGGATGATTTTGGGTGCATTTGGGGGTGGATTTGGGGTGGATTTTGGGGGTGATTTGGGTGGATTTTGGGGGTGATCTGGGTGGATTTGGGGTGGATTTTGGGGGTGATTCTGGGGATGATTTTGGGGGTGATCTGGGTGGATTTTGGCGGTGATTTTGGGGTGATCTGGATGGATTTTGGGGGTGATTTTGGGGATGATTTTGGGTGCATTTGGGGGTGGATTTGGGGTGGATTTGGGTGGATTTTGGGGGTGATCTGGGTGGATTTTGGGGGTGATTTTGGGGTGGATTTTGGGGGTGATTCTGGGGGTGATCTGGGTGGATTTTGGGGGCGATTTTGGGGGTGATTTGGGTGGATTTTGGGGTGATTTTGGGGTGATTCTGGGGTGATTCTGGGGGTGATCTGGGTGGATTTTGGGGGTGATTTTGGGTGGATTTTGGGTGGATTTTGGGGGTGATTCTGGGGATGATTTTGGGGGTGATCTGGGTGGATTTTGGGGATGATTTTGGGGTGATTCTGAGGATGTTGTTGGGTGAATTTGGGGGTGATCTGGGTGGATTTTGGGGGTGATTATGGGCGGATTTTGGGGATGATTTTGGGTGGATTTTGGGGATGATTTTGGGTGCATTTGGGGTGGATTTGGGGTGGATTTGGGTGGATTTTGGGGTGATCTGGGTGGATTTTGGGGGTGATTTTGGGTGGATTTTGGGGGTGATTCTGGGGGTGATCTGGGTGGATTTTGGGGGTGATTTTGGGTGGATTTTGGGGTGATCTGGGGCTCAGCCTCACCACGGGCGCGCTCTCGATGCCGTTGGCCACCTCGGCCAGGGCGGCGGCCGCCTGCAGCTTGGCCGGGCTGGGGGCGACTGCGGGGCCCGGGGGGGCAACGAAGGCGCTTCGAGGGGCCAGGCCTGGGGGGACACACGAGAAATTGGGGAGGGGGCTTTAAAACACCCCCTGGAATTCCCCACCCACCCCAGTGCAAGCAGTGGGGTCCCAAATGAGCCCCCAGGTGCCCCCCAAGGGTCCCCAAATTCCCCCCAGGTGCCCCCACCCTTCATGAGTGTTCCCCACCCCATAAACACCCCCAAAAGTGACCCCCCACCCCATCCCAAAATAAGCACCCTCTCACCACCCCCTCCTTGCTATGGGTGCCACCCTGGGGATCTCCGACCCCCCAAAGTGTCCCAAAACCCCCCAAGGTGCCCCCTACCCTTCATGGGTGCCCCCAAGGGGTCCCACCCACCCCAGTTGTCCCCCTAAAGGGGTCCCCAATCCCCAAAAGGTCCCAAATCTTCCCCAGGTGCCCCCCTTGCCATGGCTGCCCCCATAAAATATCCCAGGTGCCCCCACCCTTTATGGGTGCCCCCAAGGGATCCCCAAACCCTCCCCAAAAGTATCCCACCCCTCGGTGCCCCCCAGGTGTCTCACCGTCCCCGGGGGGCAGCAGGCTGCCGGGGTGCCCCCCGGTGGCTGCCCCCAGCTCCCCAGCCCGTTGCTGTCCCCCTCCCCCAGCGGGGTCGTTGAGGCTGTCGGCGGGCGCCAGCGCCTCGGTGGGCAGGGTGGGGAGGGGCGCGGCCGCCGGGGGGGCGGCGCTGGGGGCGGGCGGGGGGCGGGGCGGGGGGCGCCGGGGGGCGGCGGGGCGCGGCGGTCTCGGCCAGGTGCTGCTGGTGCTGCACCAGCGCCGCCAGCTCCTGCTGGGTCAGCACCAGGGCAGCGCCCCCCTCGCGCCCCCCGCCGCCTCCGGGACCCCCAGGGCGCCCCCCAGATCAGAGGGCCCCCCGGGCTCGCCGGGCTCCAGCGGCTCCGAGGTGCCTGTGGGGAGGGGCGGGGTCAGGGGTCAGCCAGAGTTCAGCCCCTGGGGGGTCGGAGTCAGCACAGAATGAACCCCCAAAATCCATCCCGTGGGGTCAGCATGGTCATGGGGTCACCACAGCCCCCACTGGGTGACCCCCATAACCGTGGGACCACCACCATGGGGCCAAGACCCCCAAGACCACCCCCAAACCCCCAGGACCCCCCAGCATTCCCCCAGACTGACCCATGACCGGCTGCAGCACGGCCTGGATGGCCAAAGCCTGGTCTGGGGTGACCACCATGGCACCAAGACCCCCAGGAACCCCCACGTTCCTCCTGGGACCTCCTGAACCACCCTCCAACCCATCCAGGACCCCCAATATTCCCCTAAACTCCCTAGACTGACCCATGACCGCCTGCAGCACGGCCTGGATGGCCAGGGCCTCATGAAACCCCCAGGACCCCCCAAATCCCCCAAACCCCCCAGACTCACCCATGACGGCCTGCTGGGCGCCGCAGCACGGCCTGGATGGCCAGGACCCCCAAACCCCCTGGGACCCCCGAAACTCCCCAGACTCACCCATGACGGCCTGCTGGGCCGCCTGCAGCACGGCCTGGATGGCCAGGACCCCCAAACCCCCAGGACCCCCCAAAGCCCCCAGACTCACCCATGACGGCCTGCTGGGCCGCCTGCAGCACGGCCTGGATGGCCAGGACCCCCAAATCCCCCAGGAGCCCCCAAATCCCCCAAATCCCCCCAGACTCACCCATGACGGCCTGCTGGGCCGCCTGCAGCACGGCCTGGATGGCCAGGACCCCCAAACCCCCCCAGGAGCCCCCCAAATCCCCCCCAAATCCCCCCAGACTCACCCATGACGGCCTGCTGGGCCGCCTGCAGCACGGCCTGGATGGCCAGAGACACCCCAAACCCCCAAAGCCCCCAAACCCCCAGACTCACCCATGACGGCCTGCTGGGCCGGCCTGCAGCACGGCCTGGATGGCCAGGACCCCCAAATCCCCCAAAGCCCCCCAGACTCACCCATGACGGCCTGCTGGGCCGCTTGCAGCACGGCCTGGATGGCCAGGACCCCCAAATCCCCCCAGGACCCCCAAACTCCCCCAGACTCACCCATGACGGCCTGCTGGGCCGCCCTGCAGCACGGCCTGGATGGCCAGGACCCCCAAACCCCCCAAATCCCCCCCAAACTCCCCCAGACTCACCCATGACGGCCTGCTGGGCCGCCTGCAGCACGGCCTGGATGGCCAGAGCCCCATGAATCCCCCAAAGCCCCCAAAGCCCCCAGACTCACCCATGATGGCCTGCTGGGCCGCTTGCAGCACGGCCTGGATGGCCAGGGCCCCCAAACCCCCCAGGACCCCCAAAGCCCCCAGACTCACCCATGACGGCCTGCTGGGCCGCTTGCAGCACGGCCTGGATGGCCAGAGACACCCCCAAACCCCCAAAGCCCCCAGACTCACCCATGACGGCCTGCTGGGCCGCCTGCAGCACGGCCTGGATGGCCAGAGCCCCATGAATCCCCCCAAATCCCCCCAAATCCCCCCAAAGCCCCCAGACTCACCCATGACGGCCTGCTGGGCCGCCCTGCAGCACGGCCTGGATGGCCAGGGCCTGGGCCTGCGCCTCCTCGCTGGCCGCCGCCGCCGCCGCCTCGGCCGCCGCGGTGACCGCCAGCTCCTCGGGGTGAGCTCGGGGCGCCAGCGCCCGCCTCGGCCAGCAGCTCGGGGGCAGCGGCAGCCCTCGGCCGGGGGCTCGGCCGGGCGGCAGCACCACCACGGCCAGCGGCTGCGGGGAGCCGGGCGGCGCGCGGGGCGTGGGGGCGGCGGGAGGGTCCCGCGGCCGGGGGGTCCTGCGGGGGTGGGGGTCCGCGGGGGCGTGGGTGTGGCGGCGGGGGGTCTCCGGGGGCTGGGGGATTCGGTCAGCGACGAGATGGTCTGGAGGGGGGGAGGGGAGAGAGGGTGGGGGGTGAGAGCCTGAATTTGGGGTGTTGGTGACCCCCCACCAAAAGGGACAGCAGGCCACGTGTGGCACTGATGGGTCCCCAAAAGTGTGGCAGCCTCGGTGACAACCGGCTCTGGGGTCCCCAAACCCTCCCAGTGTCCCAAATGCCTTTCCACTTACCCCAACCTCCCCAATGTCCCCAAATTAATTTCCAGTGTCCCCAAACCCCTCCTAAATGTCCCCAAATCCCCAGTGTCTCCAAATCCATTCCCAATGTTCCCAAATTAATTTCCAGTGTCCACAAACCCTTCCCAGTGTCCCCCAAATTTCCCCAATGCCCCCAAACCCCCTGAATGACCCCAAACCCCTTCCCAATGTCCCCAAATTAATTTCCAATGTCCCCAAACCCCTCCCACTATCCCCAAACCCATTTCCAATGTCCCCAAACCCATTTCCAGTGCCCCCAAATCCCTCCCACTGTCCCTAAATTAATTTCCAATGTCCCCAAACCCCTCCCCACTATCCCCAAACCCATTTCCACTGTCCCCAAACCTATTTCCAATGTCCCCAAACCCCTCCCACTGTCCCCAAACCCATTTCCAATGTCCCCAACCCTCCCCAGTGTCCCCCACAGCCTCTCACCGGCACGGCCGGCCCCGGCGCTGGCGTGGACTGAGTGACCGTAGTGACCGCCCGGGCTGGGGGTCCCGGCGCCGCTGGGGCCGGGCTGGGGGTCCCGGGGGATAGGGGACCCCCACCCTCGCTGGGGGCCTCCCCCCCTGCCCGTTGGCAGCCGGGCGGGGGGTCTGTGGGACAACGGGGAGCGGTCAGCGAGGTGGGTGAGGGGATGATGTAAGACAGTCTGGGGACAGTCTGGGGACAGTCTGGGGTCACCTTGGCTGGCGCCCATGCTGGCGGTGACCGTGGTGGCCGTGGCCGTTGTCCCCCGTCTCGTGGGTCTCGCGAGGGGGGGTTGGAGCAGGCGCTGGGGGCTAGTGGCGCAGGGGCGGGGCGTTGTCACCCCTCGCTGCTGGTGGCGGCCGCGCCTGGTGGCTCTGGCAGGGCGGGGACCCGCGCCCGTGGCCGTGCTGGTGGCCCCGCTGCCCTCGGGGGTCCCGGCACAAGGCGGGGACCCCCCGAGCCGGAGGTGGTGGCAGCGCTGGTGGCCGTGGTGGTGTCACCCTGCCAGCGACCCCGCCGTGGCCGTGGTGGCCGTGTTGGTTGTCCCCGTCTCGTGGGTCTCGCAGGGCGGGTTGGAGCAGAGCTGTGACGATGTCACTGTCACCGTGTTGGTGGTGCCGGTCTCGTGCGTCTCGCGGGGGGTTAGCGCAGGGGGGACACCTTGGGGGTGGCACCGATGTCCCCGACCCTGAGGTGGCCGTGGTGGTGGTGGCCGTGTTGGTTGTCCCCGTTTCATGTGTCTCACAGGGCGGGTTGGAGCACAGCCGTGTCCCCGTTGTTGTCACCGTGTTGGTTGTCCCGGTTTCATGTGTCTCACAGGGCGGGTTGGCACAGGGTGGCCGTGGCGCATGTCGTTGTCACCGTGTTGGTTGTCCCCGTCTCGTGGGTCTCACAGGCGGGTTGGAGCACAGCCGTGTCCCCGTTGTTGTCACCGTGTTGGTTGTCCCCGTCTCATGTGTCTCACAGGGCGGGTTGGAGCAGAACTGTGACCCTGTCACCGTCACCGTGTTGGTTGTCCCCGTCTCGTGTGTCTCACACGGAGGATTGGAGCACAGCCGTGTCCCCGTTGTTGTCACCGTGTTGGTTGTCCCTGTCTCATGTGTCTCACAGGGTGGATTTGAGCAGAGCTGTGACCCTGTCACCGTCACCGTGTTGGTTGTCCCGTCTCGTGTGTCTCGCAGGGCGGTTGGAGCACAGCTGTGACCCTGCCACCGTCACCGCGCTGCTCGTCCCCGGGTTGGAGCACAGCCGTGTCCCCACGGGTGTCTCACCGCTCGTGCTGCCGCCGGTGGCCGTCCCCACCTCAGGCTGCCCCCAGGGCGTTTGGCACGGGGGTGACGGTGACCTCCTGCGTTTGGCACTTGCGCCGCCGCCCTCGCACAGCCGCGCCGTCATCGTGGTCCCGGTGGCCGCCGTCTGCTGCGTGGGGCAGGGGCAGGGGGCGGCCCCGGCGCGCCCGGCCCGCCGGCCGTGGTGGCCGTGGCCGTTGTCCCGGTCTCGTGGGTCTCGCAGGGCGGGTTGGAGCAGGGCGCTGGGCGGCGCCGCCAGCGCCAGGCCCCCGCCAGCGTCCTCGCCCAGCAGCTGCGGCCCCAGCGCCCACGTTGGCCACCAGGCTGGTGGTGGCCGTGCTGGTGGTGCCCGTCTCGTGGGTCTCGCGAGGGCGGGTTGGAGCACACCAGGGTGACGGTGCCAGCGGCGGCCTCGGCCCGGGCGGGCGGCCTCGCTCGAGGTGGCCGCGGGGCGCCTCGGCCGTGGGCGAGGCCAGGATGGACACGGGCAGGTCGTGCACGGGCTGGGCCTCCACCCGCTGGGCGTGGTGATCAGGGTCACCTGCGTGGGCTGGGACACCGGCTGTGTCCCCAGGAGGGGTCAGGGGACAGCGCGGGGCACACAGCAGCACCCTCCCCACCCAGTGCGGAATTTGTGTCACCTCCCCTTTGTGACACCCCCAATTTCTGTGTCATCCCCACTCTTGTCATTGTCATGTTTGGGGAGTTCCCTGAATGCCTCCAGTGTCCCCTCACCTGTATGATAACGGTGGCCCCAATGTCCCCAGTGTCACCCCTGTCCCCTCACCTGCACAGCAATGGTCGGTGCCCCCAAATGCCCCAATGTCCCTGATGTCCCCAATGTCCCCCAGTGTCCCTCACCTGCATGGTGATGGTGGGTGTCCCCACTGTCCCCTCAGTGTCCCCCAGAGTCCCCCAGTGTCCCTCACCTGCATGGTGATGGTGGATGTCCCCAGTGTCCCTCAGTGTCCCCAGTGTCCCCACTGTCCCCTGTCCCTCACCTGCATGGTGATGGTGGGTGTCCCCAGTGTCCCCAATGTCCCTCACCTGCAATGTGATGGTGGGTGTCCCCAGTGTCCCCCAGTGTCCTCCCAGTGTCCCCAGTGTCCCTCACCTGCATGGTGATGGTGGGTGTCCCCAGTGTCCCCCCAGTGTCCCTCACCTGCATGGTGATGGTGGGTGTCCCCAGTGTCCCCAATGTCCCCTCACCTGCATGGTGATGGTGGGTGTCCCCAGTGTCCCCCAGTGTCCCCAGTGTCCCCTGTCCCTCACCTGTATGGTGATGGTGGGTGTCCCCAGTGTCCCCCAGTGTCCCCTGTCCCTCACCTGCATGGTGATGGTGGGTGTCCCCAGTGTCCCCCAGTGTCCCCCCAATGTCCCTCACCTGCATGGTGATGGTGGGTGTCCCCACCGTCCCCTCAGTGTCCCCCAGTGTCCCCCAGTGTCCCCAGTGTCCCAGTGTCCCCTCACCTGCATGGTGATGGTGGGTGTCCCCAGTGTCCCCAGTGTCCCCAGTGTCCCCTCACCTGCATGGTGATGGTGGGTGTCCCCAGGCCGCCCCCGGCCGCCGTGGCCGTGATGGCCGCCGGGTTCAGCACCTGGCTCGACAGGGTGGCGATTGTCCCCAGGGTGGTGATGGGCGTGGCCAGCGAGGCCGTGGCGCTGTGGCCACCCGCTTCCCCGGCCAGGCTGGTGGACACTGTCCCTGTCACCGTCCCCAGCGTGGTCACACCTGCGAGGGACACGGCGGCCGTGAGTGACCGCACGGACAGTGACCCCAATGACCTCAAAGTGACCCCAGAGTGACCTCAATGACCTCAAACCCAATGACCCTCTGGTATAACCCCCACCCCGCCCACCCCTGACCACAAGTGACCATCTCAGTGACCCAGAGATGACCCCTGGATGGCCCAATGACCCCCCCAAGGACCCCTCAGTGACCAGTGGTGCCCTTGACCACCAGGGTGGTCACCCCAGTGATCCAGAGGTGACCCTTGACCACAAATGACCACCCCAGTGACCACCCCAGTGATCCAGAGGTGACCCTTGACCACAAATGACCACCCCAGTGATCCAGAGCTGACTCCAGACCACCAGAGTGGTCACTCCAGTAACCCAGAGATGACCCTTGACCACAAATGACCACCCCAGTGACCAGAGCAGAGTCCAGACCACCAGAGTGACCACTCCATAGACCCAGAGATGACCCTTGACCACAAGTGACCCCTCCAGTGACCACCCCAGTGACCCAATGACTCCCAGAGTGACCACCCCAGTGACCCAGAGGTGACTCCAGACCACCAGACTGACCACTCCAATGACCCAGAGGTGACCCAATGACCCCCAAAGTGACCACCCCAGTGACCCAATGACCCCCAGAGTGACCCCACTCACCGGTGGTGCCCTTGACCACCAGGGTGGTCACCGTGGGCTTGACGGCCGAGGCGGTGACGGGAGTGACCAGCCGGACGCCGCCCATGGGCACCGTGCGCAGGATCGTCCCCGGCTGCCCGGGGGGCGCCCTTGAGCACCACCTGCCGGGCGGGACAGGGACAGCGACACGTCACACCGTGTCACAGTGTCACACTGAGTGTCACGCTGTGTCACACGGGGACAGGGACACAGTGAGTGTCACACTGTGTCACACCGGGACAGGGACAGCGACACGTCACACGGTGTCACAGTGCCACACTGAGTGTCACGCTGTGTCACACGGGGACAGGGACACGCTGAGTGTCACACCGGGACAGGGACACGCTGAGTGTCACACTGTGTCACACGGGGACAGGGACATGCTGAGTGTCACACTGTGTCACACTGGGACAGGGACAGGTCACACTGTGTCACACTGTGTCACACTGTCACACAGGGACAGCGACACGTCACTACGGTGTCACAGTGCCACACTGAGTGTCACGCTGTGTCACACGGGGACAGGGACACGCTGAGTGTCACACTGTGTCACACAGGGACAGGGACAGGTCACACTGTGTCACACTGTGTCACACTGTCACACAGGGACAGGGACACACTGAGCGTCACACTGTGTCACACTGAGTGTCACACTGTGTCACACGGGGACAGGGACACGCTGAGTGTCACACTGGGACAGGGACACGTCACACGGTGTCACACTGTGTCACACGGGGACAGGGACACTCTGAGTGTCACACTGGGACAGGGACACGTCATACGGTGTCACACTGTGTCACACAGGGACAGGGACACACTGAGTGTCACACTGTGTCACACCAGGACAGGGACACACTGAGTGTCACACTGTGTCATGCTGTGTCACACCGGAACAGGGACAGTGTCACACTGTGTCACACGGGGATGGGGACAGGGTTACGCTGTGTCACACTGAGTGTCACATTGTGTTACACTGTGTCACACAGGGACAGTGTCACACTGTGTCACATTGTGTGCCACACGGGGACAGCGCTGCCACCGGGGACCCTCGGCTGGCACCCACCACTGTCAGCAATGTCCCAAATCCTTGTGTGGCCCCATCCTGCTGTCCCCAGTGTCACCAAACCCGTGTGACCCCAAATCCTTGTGTGACCCCATCCCAGTGTCACCAGTGTCCCCACCCCAGTGTCCCCAAACCCTCAGCTGACCCCACCCCAGTGTCCCTAGTGTCACCTATGTGCCCAAACCCTTGTGTGACCCCACCCTGGTGTCCCCAGGTATCCTCAGCTGTCCCCAGGTGTGTCCCTAGCAGTCCCAGGTATCCCCCAGGTGATCCCAGTTGTCCCCAGCCCCCAGCTGTCCCCAGGTGTGTCCCCAGCCCCCCAGCCCCCCCAGGTATCCCCAGCTGTCCCCAGGTGTCCCCGGTGCCCCCAGGTGTGTCCCCAGCTGTCCCCAGGTGTGTCCCCAGTTGTCCCCCAGCTGTCCCCAGGTGTGTCCCCAGCCCCCCAGTGTCCCCAGTGTCCCCTCACCTGTGTCACGCCCTGCTGGCCGTGCCCCCGCCCAGCTTAGGCACGGCTGTGATGATCTTGGCGGGGTCCCGGTGCCGAGGTCATCACCTTGGTGGTGATGATGGTGATGGGGACTTGATCCCAGGGCTGCTGGTGACACCTGGGGACAGAGAGGATACTGAGGACATGGGAGTCACCCTGTCACCCACTGGTGGCCCCTGACCGGGTGGAGATGGGGGTTGGGGGGTTTGGGGGTCTCAGGTGAATTTGGGAGGGGTCTCATCACCGGTGGCCCCCGACTGGGTGATGATGGCCGACATGGGGATGGTTTTGGTGGGGGTCTCAGGGGGTTTGAGGGTCTCAGAGTGGCTCAGGGGTCTCAGGGATGGTTTGGGGGTCTCAGGGAGGGTTCTGGGGGTCCCAGGTGAATTTGGGGAGGGTCTCACTCACCAGTCGCCCCGACTGGGTGATGATGGCCGACATGGGGATGGTTTTGATGATAGTTTGGGGGTCTCAGGGGGGTTTGGGGGTCTCAGAGTGGCTCAGGGGTCTCAGAGTGGCTCAGGGGTCTCAGGGATGGTTTGGGGGTCTCAGGGAGGGTTCTGGGGGTCCCAGGTGAATTTGGGGAGGGTCTCACTCACCAGTCGCCCCGACTGGGTGATGATGGCCGACATGGGGATGGTTTTGATGATAGTTTGGGGGTCTCAGGGGGTTTGGGGGTCTCAGAGTGGCTCAGGGGTCTCAGAGTGGCTCAGGGATCTCAGGGGGGTTCTGGGGGTCCCAGGTGAATTTGGGGAGGGGTCTCACTCACCAGTCGCCTGACTGGGTGATGATGGCCGACATGGGGATGGTTTTGATGATGGTGGTGGTCCCGGGCTTGGTGGTGCTGGGGACACGCTGCTGATGCCCAGGATGGTGGGGGCTTGGCCGCCCCGCCCCGCCTGCGTGCTGGTCAGGATGGTGGTGGGCTTCCCCTCCCCGACGTCACCAGCTTCAGGATGGTCCCGGCGGGAGGGGGCCCTTGGTCTGGGGGAGGGGGCAGTTAGAGTGGTCAGTGAGGGGAGGGGTCAGTTAAGGGGTCAGAAAGGGGGAGAGGTGGTTGGGGGTAGAGTGGGAGGGGGATTGAAAGGGGAGGAGTGGTCATTTGGGGGCAGGGGTCAGTTAGGGGGTCAGAAAGGGGGAAGGGGTGGTTAGGGGGTAGAGTGGGGAGGGGATTGAAAGAGGGAGAGTGGTCAGTTAGGGGGCAGGGGTCAGTTAGAGGGTCAGTAGTCAGTAAGTGGGGAGGGGTCAGTTAGGGGGCAGACGGGGGAGGGGTCAGTTGGGAGGGAATGGTCAGTTGGGGGGTTGGGGTCAGTAGGGGGTTAAAAAGGGGGAGGGGTCAGTTGGAGGGGAATGGTCAGGGGGGTCAGGGGGGAAGGGTCAGTTGGGGGAGGGTCAATGGTCAGTCAGGGGTCAGTCAGGGTCATTGGGGGTTTGGGGTGGTCACTGGGGGGGGCTGGGGAGGGAGTCACTGAGGGGCTTGAGGGGTCTCAGGGGGGTTTTGGGGGGGTCTCAGGTACTTGGGGTGAATTTGGGATATTTTGGGGTGATTTTGGAATATTTTTGGGGTGATTTTGGGATATTTTTGGGGTGATTTTGGAATATTTTGGGATATCTTGGGTGCCACCTGGATGATCTGGGTGACAGGCCCGCTGGCCGCCTGCCCACTCACGGCCGAGGGGGATCTCAGTGATTTGGGGAGGGGTCTCAGTGATTTTGGGATAATTTTGGGGTGATTTTAAGATAATTTTGGGGTGATTTTGGGATAATTTTGGGGTGATTTTGGGATAATTTTGGGGTGATTTTGGGATAATTTTGGGATATTTTTGGGTGTCACCTGGATGATCTGGGTGACAGGCCCGCTGGACGCCTGCCCGGTCACAGCCAAGGGGCTCTCAGTGATTTGGGGAGAGGTCTCAGTGATTTTGGGGTATTTTTGGGGTGACTTTGGGATATTTTTGGGATATTTTGGGGTTATTCTGGGATATTTTGGGGATTTTGGGTGTCACCTGGATGATCTGGGTGACAGGCCCGCTGGACGCCTGCCCGGTCACGGCCGAGCTCTGCACCGGCTTCGTCTGCACCACCGACATCACCTTGCCCAGGTTGGAAATCTGGGGGGGCCCGGGGGTCAGGGGCACTGAGACCCCCAAAAACACCCCCAAAAATGGAACCCCAAATCCTGACCCTTGAGGGGTTTTAAACCCCCAAATTCAGGGGGTTTGGAGTTAAAGAATCCCAAAAATCCAAAAAAAGGGGGAGGAGATTGGGGTTGTGGCCCCCCCTCAAAGACACCCCCAAATTTTGGTTCCCACAGCCCCAAATCCCCCAAAACCCCCGAACTGGGATTCCCCCATCCCCAGAGCCCCCCAAATTGGGGTCCCCACCCTCCCAATGCTCCCTCATCCCCCAATTTGGGTCCCCTCATCCCCAGAACCCCCAAATCTGTGTCCCCACCACCCCCACGTCCCCAAACTGGGGTCCCCTCATCCCCAGAGCCCCCAAATCCAGGTCCTCACATCCTCAGACCCCCAAATCTGGGTCCCCACTCTCCCAAGATCCCCCCATCCCCAAATCTGTGTCCTCACATCCCCAAATTCCCCGAAACCCCCCAAATCAGGGTCCCCTATCCCCAGAGCCCCCAAATTGGCGTCCCCATCCCACCCCAAAACCCCCAAATCTGTGTCCCCCATTCCCAGAACCCCCCAAATCCATGACCTCACCTCTGCAATGTCCCCAAATCCATGTCCCCACCCTCCCCACGTCCCCAAATCTGTGTCCTGACCCTCCAATGTCCCCAAATCCGTGTCCCCACCCTCCCCACGTCCCCAAATCCGTGTCCCCACACCCCTATGTCCCCAAATTCATATCCCCACCCCCACCACGTCCCCAAATCTGTGTCCCCAGCCCCCACGTCCCCAAATCCATTGTCCCCACCCCCTCAAATCTGTGTCCCCGCCCCCCACGTCCCCAAATCCATGTCCCCACCTCCCAATGGCCCCAAATCCATGTCCCCGCCCCCCAACACATCCCCAAACCCGTGTCCCACCCCCCCGTGTCCCCAAACCCGTGTCCCCCTCACCAGGGCGCTGCCCCGGCACGGAGATGGGGCTCTTGACCAGGGTGATGGTCTTGGTGACCCTCCGACCACGGTGGTGACCACCTGGGCCTGCTGGGCCACCGTCACCGTGCCGGATTTGTGCACGGTGATGATGGGCCTGGTGGCCGCGTTGGTGGCCGCGGGCGACGCCCCCGCCGTGCCCACCTGGGCGGCCGCCGTCTTCAGCATGCGCGTGGCGGGGTTGCTCACCTGGGGACGGGGGGGACACGTGGGGACAGGTCAGGACGTGGTGGGGACAGGTGGGGATATCATGGGGACAGCTGAAAACACTGTGGGGACAGGTCAGGACATGGTGGGGACAGGTGGGGATATCATGGGGACAAGTGGGGGTGTCATGGAGACAGCTGAGGACACTGTGGGGACAGGTGGGGACAGGTCAGGACATGGTGGGGACAGTGTGGGGATATCGTGGGGACACATCAGGACATTGTGGGGACAGGTGGGATATCATGGGGACAAGTGGGGGTGTCATGGAGACAGCTGAGGACACTGTGGGGACAGGTCAGGACGTGGTGGGGACAGGTGGGGACAGTGTGGGGATATCGTGGGGACAAGAGGGGATATCATGGGGACACCTGAGGACACTGTGGGGACAGGTGGGGACAGGTCAGGACATGGTGGGGACAGGTGGGGACATTGTGGGGATATCGTGGGGACAAGAGGGGATATCATGGGGACAGCTGAGGACACTGTGGGGACAGGTGGGGGGACAGGTCAGGACACGGTGGGGACAGTGTGGGGATATCATGGGGACAGCTGAGGACACTGTGGGGACAGGTGGGGGGACAGGTCAGGACATGGTGGGGACAGTGTGGGGATATCATGGGGACAGGTGGGGGTGTCATGGAGACAACATGGGGACATAGTGGGGACATGGCAGGGACATCGTGGGGACATGGCAGGGACATTGAAGGGACGTTGTGGGGATGCCATGGGGACACCACAAGGACATTGTGGGGATATCGTGGGGACAGGTGGGGACAGTGTGGGGATATCATAGGGACAGCTGAGGACACTGTGGGGACAGGTGGGGACAGGTCAGGACAGTGGGGGACACCACAAGGATATTGTGGGGACATTGTGGGGACAGGTGGGGACAGGTCAGGACATGGTGGGGACATTGTGGGGATATCACGGAGACAGGTGGGGGTTTCATGGAGACACCATGGGGACACAGTGGGGACATGGCAGGGACATTGTGGGGATGTCATGGGGACACCGTGGGGACAGACAGGGACATCAAAGGGCATTGTAGGGACATTGTGGGGATGACATGGGGACACCACGAGGACATTGTGGGGATATCGTGGGGACAGGTCAGGACATGGTGGGGACAGTGTGGGGATATCATAGGGACAGCTGAGGACACTGCGGGGACAGGTGGGGACAGGTCAGGACAGTGTAGGGACACATGGGGATACATCAGGACATTGTGGGGACACCATAAGGATATTGGGGGGACATTGTGGGGACAGGTGGGGACATCATGGGGACAACGTGGGGAACACCACGGGGGTATCATGGGGACATTGTGGGGGATATTGTGGGGACATTGTGGGAATATGGCAGGGACATTGTGGGGACGTCATGGCGACAGGTGGGGACATGGCAGGACATTGTGGGAAAATGTGGAGACATGGCAGGGACACATGGGGACATGTAGGGACACTGTAGGGACACTGTGGGGACATCCTGGCGACACTGCGGGGACACATCGGGACATTCTGGGGATATCATGGGGACATTGTGGGGACACTGTGGGGACATCCTGGGGACACTGTGGGACATTATCATGGGGACATTATGCGACACCCACGAAGCCACTGGTGACACCACAGTGTCATCTTAAGTCTCCAGTGTCACCCCAGTGTCCCCAGTGACCCCCTGAAGCTCCCCAGTGACACCACAGCACCACCTTGGGCCCCCCAGTGCCACCCCAGGCCCTGGTGACACCACGGTGACAACGACACTGCCACACCGTGTCCCCCCTCAGTGCCACCAATGCCACCCCAGACACCACAAAGTTCTCTGGTGACACTGTGGTGACAACGACACCCGCCCAGCGCCCCCTACCATGACAGGTGACGAGGCCACCTTGACGGTGGCGGGCAGGGTGGTGGCCCCGGGGTCACGGCCACCGTCTTGACGATGGTGGCTGCCGGCGAGAGGCGCTGAGCACGGTGGGCGCCCGAGGCCGGCGGGATCTTCTGCGTGGCGGCGGCGGCGGCGGCCATGGCCATGCCGCTCATCTGCGGGCTGCTGCCCGATCACCTGCGGGCAGGGGGGTCTGGCGCACCTGGGGCACAGCTGGGATACACCTGGGACAGCTGGGACACCTGGGGCACAGCTGGGACACACCTGGGAGACAGCTGGGATACACCTGGGGCACAGCTGGGACACACCTGGGGACACCTGGGACACACCTGAGCGCACCTGGGACACACCTGAGTGCACCTGGGGCACACCTGGGGCACACCTGGGACAGCTGGGACACACCTGGGATACACCTGGGATACACCTGGGACAGCTGGGACACACCTGGGGCAGCTGGGACACACCTGGGGACACCTGGGATACACCTGGGACAGCTGGGACACACCTGGGGCAGCTGGGACACACCTGGGGACACCTGGGATACACCTGGGACAGCTGGGATACACCTGGGGCACAGCTGGGACACACCTGGGGACACCTGGGATACACCTGGGGCACAGCTGGGACACACCTGAGCGCACCTGGGACAGACCTGAGCACACCTGGGGCACAGCTTGGACACACCCGAGCGCACCTGGGGCACAGCTGGGACACAGCTGGCGCACCTGAGGCAGGTGGGGCACACCTGGGACACACCTGGGACAGCTGGGACACACCTGAGTGCACCTGGGACACACCTGAGTGCACCTGGGATAGGTGGGGACACACCTGGGACAGCTGGGAAACACCTGGGACACACCTGAGCGCACCTGGGACACACTTGGGACACACCTGAGCACACCTGGGGACAGCACCTGGGACAGCTAGGATACACCTGAGCACACCTAGGGGCAGCTCAGCACATCTGGGGGAGCACCTGGGAGTACCTGAGGGGCATCTGAACACACGTGGGATGCACCTGAGCACACCTGGGGACAACCTGGGGACAGCTAGGGACAGCTGCAGGGGCACCTGAGCACAGCTGTGGACACCTCAGCACACTTGGGTACAGCTGGGGATGGCACCTGGGGTATAGCTGAGCACACCTGGGGACAGTGAGGCGCACCTGAGCACACCTGGGGCACCACCTCAGCACACCTGGGGGGGCACCTGAGCACACCTGGGGGAACCTGGGGGACCTGGTCATGCCTGGGGTACACCTGAGCACACCTGGGAACATCTGGGACAGCAAAGGGACACCCAGGTATCACCCACAGCTCCTGTGACACCTGAGTGCCACCCACATCACACCTGGGACACATCTGAGCTATGCAGGTACTGCCCAGGGCTCAGCTGTGCCACCCACAGAGCTCCCAAACCACACCTGTGTCCCCAGGTACCCACTGGGTCCCACCTGTGCCACACCTGTGTCACACCTGTGTCCCCAGGACCCCTCCCTCTGCCCCCAAGCCCCTCCCCCATGTCCCCAATCCCCCCAGGCTCCCTCCCGTGTCCCCCACCTGTCCCAGGTGTTCCCAGGTGTGCTCACCGTGCCCTGGGGGCTCTGCGTGAGCACCACCATCCTGACGCCGGCCGGCAGCGACGTCACCGTCACCGGCGCCTTGCCGGGCGCGGCCGGCGTACCGTGACCATGGCGGCCCGCCGCGCCGCATGGGGACCCGTCACCTTCAGCACGGCCGGGGCGCCTGGGGCGAGACGGGAGGGGTCAGTGTGAGGACACCCCCGTGTCACCGGGTCACCCCCATGTCCCTCCTCTGTTACCCTTGGGGACACTCCCAGTGTCACCCTGTCAGCCCTGGCCTTCCTCTGTCACCCTCAGGGACACACCCCCAGTGTCACCTTGTCACCCTCAGCACCCTCCTGCCCCTCTCAGTGTCCCCAACTCTGCCCCAATATCCCCATTCCCTGTCATGTCCCCCAATGTCCCCATTCCTGCCATTTTCCCCCACTGTCCCAATTCCCCACTGTCCCCAATGTCCCCACTCCCCCAGCAAAGTCCCCACTGTCCCCATTCTCCCCATGTCCCCAATGTCCCCATGTCCCCCATATCCCCACTCCCCCAGTGTCCCCATGCCCCCAATGTCCCCATTCCCCATGTCCCCACTGTCCCCATGTTCCCACCAATGTCCCCCCCACTCACCAGGTGCCCTCCCTGCCATTTTCCCCATTGTCCCCATTCCCCCCATTCTCCCCAATGTCCCCATGTCCTCCCAATGTCCCCACTGTCCCCATTCCCCCATATCCCCCACTGTCCCCATGTCCCCCACTCACCAGGTGCCCTCCCGCCATTTTCCCCCACTGTCCCCACTCCCTCAATGTCCCCAGTGTCCCTATTCCTCCATTCTCCCCACTGTCCCCATGTCCCTCAATGTCCCCACTATCCCCATCTCCCCATATCTCCCCCATGTCCCCACACTCACCAGGTGCCCTCCCGCCCTTTTCCCCGCTTCATGTCCCCACACTCACCAGGTGCCCTCCCACCATTATCCCCCCTGTCCCCACACTCACCAGGTGCCCTCCCCATTTTCCCCCATGTCCCCACACTCACCAGGTGCCCTCCCACCATTTTCCCCCATGTCCCCATGTCTCCACACTCACCAGGTGCCCCCACCATTTTCCCCCCATGTCCCCATGTCCCCACACTCACCAGGTGCCCTCCCCATTTTCCCCCCATGTCCCCACACTCACCAGGTGCCCTCCCACCATTTCCCCATGTCCCCATGTCCCCACACTCACCAGGTGCCCTCCCCACCATTTCCCCCATGTCCCCATGTCCCCACACTCACCAGGTGCCCTCCCCGCCGTCCCTGCTCCGCTCCCTGCCGCTGCCGTCGCCGCCCATGACCGCGTAGTTCAGCACCTGCAGGGTGGCGCTGAGGGAGGGCCCCACAGCCCCAGCGCCCCGCCCCCGCCGCCACCACCGCCGCCGCCCCCGCCGTGCCCGTCCCGCCGCGCCCGCCCGCTACGGCGCGGGTTGAGCGGCGGCGGTAAAGACAACAGGTGAGCCCCACGCCCCGAGCTGGGGCAGGGCGCTGGGGCGCGGGCGGCGAGGCGGGAGCGGCGGCGCGAGGGCTCTTAGGGGGTTGGCGGGCACCGAGGGCACGGCGGCGGCGCTGAGCGCGGCGGGCAGCTCGTACTTCTGCAGCTGCAGCAGGTACGAAGTCGGCCGTGGGCACCGCGCCCCAGCTCACCTCCAGCGGCGTGGTGTTGGCCCTGACCAGCTGCACGCGGCCGGGGGGCCGGGGGGGCGCTCTGTGGGGAGAGAAACACACCTGGTTACACCTGATTGTACCTGGGTACACCTGAGATACACCTGAGATACACCTGTGTAACACCCTGTGTTAGCCCTGACCACCTGCATGCGGCCGGGGGGGCCGGGGGGGCGCTCTGTGGGGAGAGAAACACACCTGGTTACACCTGATTGTACCTGGGTACACCTGGATACACCTGAGATACACCTAGTGTTAGCCCTCACCAGCTGGACGTAGCCGGGGACCGCTCTGTGGGGAGTAACACACCTGGGTTACACCTGAGATACACCTGGTTGTACCTGGGTACACCTGACATACACCTGGGTACACATTAGTACACCTGGGTTACATCTGAGTTACACCTGGTGTTGGCCCAGACCAGCTGGACATGGCTGGGGGCCGGGGGCACTTGGTGGGGAGAGGGTTACACCTGGTTACACCTGGGTACACCTGAGATACACCTGGGTACACCTGAAATACACCCGGTGTTAGCCCTGACCAGCTGGACGTGGCTGGGGGCTGGGGGCGCTCTGTGCAGGGAGTAATACACCTGGATCACACCTGGGTACACCTGAGATACACCTGAGTTACACCTGGTGTTAGCCCTGACCAGCTCCAGGTACCAGAGGTCCTTGCAGCACACGTGGTTGTTCCAGGTCCCTGCAGTCCCGTGCTCACCTGTCTCCAGGTACCAGAGGTCCTTGCAGCCCCCAGGTCCCCTATAGCCCCCAGGTCCCCCAGCCCCGGTGCTCACCTGTCTCCAGGTACCAGAGGTCCTTGCAGCCCCCCCAGGTCCCTGCAGCCCCCAGGTCCTTGCAGCCCCCAGGTCCCCAGCCCCCGTGCTCACCTGTCTCCAGGTACCACAGGTCCTTGCAGCCCCCAGGTCCCCAGCCCCGTGCTCACCTGTCTCCAGGTACCACAGGTCCCCGCATAGCCCCCAGGTCCCTGCAGCCCCGCAGGTCCCCAGCCCCCGTGCTCACCTGTCTCCAGGTACCAGAGGTCCTTGCAGCACACCTGGTTGTTCCAGGTCCCTGCAGCCCCCAGGTCCTTGCAGCCCCCAGGTCCCTGCAGCCCCCAGGTCCCCCCAGCCCCGTGCTCACCTGTCTCCAGGTACCACAGGTCCTTGCAGCACACCTGGTTGTTCCAGGTCCCCACAGCCCCCTGGTCCCCCAGCCCCGTGCTCACCTGTCTCCAGGTACCAGAGGTCCTTGCAGCACACCTGGTTGTTCCAGGTCCTGCACCCCCAGGTCCCCCAGCCCCCGTGCTCACCTGTCTCCAGGTACCAGAGGTCCTTGCCGCCCCCCAGGTCCTTGCAGCCCCCGTGCTCACCTGTCTCCAGGTACCACAGGTCCTTGCAGCACACCTGGTTGTTCCAGGCCTTGCGGTAGCCGTCGCGGCCGCTCCAGATGTAGAGGCGCGTGGCGATGGCCACGGCGCAGTGCCCGGCGAGCGCCCGCGGCACGTTGTCCTCCAGCGTCTCCAGCACCAGGGGCTCCCAGGCCATCGAGTCTGGGGGTCAGAGAGGGGTCACGGGGGGTTTGGGGATTTGGGGAGGGGTCTGGAGGGATTTGGGGTAATCCCAATTTGGGTGAGTTTTTGGGGTTTTAGGGTGGGTTTGGGGGTCTCAGACCCCTCTTTTAGAGATTTGGGGATCCCAGGGTGGGTTTTGGAATGTACTTGGGGTATATTTGGGGTGGCTTTGGGGTCCCAGCCCCTCCTCACCCAGTTTGGTTTGGGGTGGTTTAGGGTGGGTTTTGGGGTCTATTTGGGGTCAGTTTTGGGGTCCCGGCCCCTCCTCACCCAGGCTAGTTTAGGGTGTATTTGGGGTGTGTTTGGGGTGTTTTTGGGGTGTATTTGGGGTGGATTTAGGGGTCCCAGCCCCTCCTCACCCAGGTTGGTTTAGGGTGTATTTGGGGTGTGTTTGGGGTGTGCTTGGGGTGTGCTTTGGGGTGTGCTTAGGCTGTATTTGGGCTGTATTTGGGGTGTGTTTTGGGGTGTGTTTGGGGTGTGTTTGGGGTCCCAGCCCCTCCTCACCCAGGGTGTATTTGGGCTGTATTTGGGGTGTATTTGGGCTGTGCTTGGGGTGTATTTGGGATGTGTTTGGGCTGTATTTGGGGTGTGTTTGGGCTGTATTTGGGCTCCCAGCCCCTCCTCACCCAGGGTGTATTTGGGCTGTGCTTGGGGTGGGTTTGGGGTCAGTCTGGGGTCCCAGCCCCTCCTCACCCAGGGTGTATTGGGCTGTATTTGGGGTGTGTTTGGGCTGTGCTTGGGGTGTATTTGGGATGTGTTTGGGCTGTGTTTGGGGTGTGTTTGGGCTGTGCTTGGGCTGTATTTGGGGTGTGTTTGGGCTGTATTTGGGGTGTGTTTGGGCTGTATTTGGGCTGTATTTGGGCTCCCAGCCCCTCCTCACCCAGGGTGTATTTGGGGTGTGTTTGGGGTGGATTTGGGGGTCCCAGCCCCTCCTCCAGGTTGGTTTGGGGTGTGTTTGGGGTCCCAGCCCCCTCCTCACCCAGGTTCAGGCAGGCCAGGGTGTTGGTGCACTTCCACTCCTTCTCGTGCGTCGCCACCTTGACGTCATCCATCACCAGGGGCACCCACCCCCCAAAAACGTACATCCTGGGGGGGAGGGGCAGGGGTCACCAGAGACCCCCACCCCAAAAACCTGCCCAGCCCAGGGGGTCCCCAACCCCACAGGGACACCCACCCCCAAAAATGAACAGCCAGGGGGCACAGGGACACCCACCCCCAAAAATGAACATCTGGGGGGTTACAGGGACACCCACACCCAAAAATGGGGGTGAGAGGTTGGGGAGGGTCAGGGGAATACCCAGAGACCCCCTCCCCCAAACCCCAAAATTCTTATTTTGATAACAAAATAATCCATATTAATTAAAGAATTGAAATTAAATGAAATATAATTTAAAAACGAAGTAAAATAAAATAAAAAAAAATAAAGTAAAATAAAGCAAAAAAAAAAAAAATTAACCAAATAGAGAAAAATAAGTTAAAATAAAATAGAATAAAGTAAAATAAAAAAACAAAACTAAATTAATAAAATAAAGTAAAATAAGTTAAAATAAAATAAAGCGAAATAAAATAAAAAAACAAAACTAAATTAATAAAGATAAATAAGTTAAAATAAATAAAATAAAGCGAAATAAAATAAAAAAAATTAATAAAGTAAAATAAGTTAAAATAAATTAAAATAGAATAAAGTAAAAAATAAAATAAAATAAAAACTAAATTAACAAAATAAGTTAAAATAAGTAAAAATAAGTAAAAATAAGTTAAGTTAAAATAAGTTAAAATAAGTAAGTTAAAATAAGTTAAAATAAGTAAGTTAAAATAAGTTAAAATAAGTAAGTTAAAATAAGTTAAAATAAGTAAGTTAAAATAAGTTAAAATAAGTTAAAATAAAATAAAATAAAATAAAATAAAATAAAATAAAATAAAATAAAATAAAATAAAATAAAATAAAATAAAATAAATCATCCCCCCAGAGACCCCAACCCCCCCTGGGTGGGGACAGGGACTCAAAGGGACCCCCAGGATTTTGGGGGGATTTTGGGGGTTTTTTGGGGGGGCGCCCCCAGACTCACTTGTTGTCGATGGTGAAGGGGGTTCAGGGGGGATTTTGGGGTTTTTGGGGGGCGCCCCCAGACTCACTTGTTGCCGATGGTGGTGGCCGAGTGGAGGCTGCGGGGGAGGGGAGCGACCCCGCTCAGGCTGGGCTTGTTCCAGGTCAGCGTCTCTGAGGGACACAAACACCCAGAACGTGAGGGAACGGCTCAAAAATCAGCCAAAAAGTGAGAAAATGAGCCCAAAACGTGAGAAAACAGCCCTAAAATTACCCAGAATGTGAAAAAATTAACCCAAAACGTGAGAAAACAACCCCAAAATCAGCCAAAAAGTGAGAAAATGAGCCCAAAACGTGAGAAAACAGCCCTAAAATTACCCAGAATGTGAAAAAATTAACCCAAAACGTGAGAAAACAACCCCAAAATCAGCCAAAAAGTGAGAAAATGAACCCAAAATGTGAGAAAACAGCCCCAAAATTACCCAGAATGTGAAAAAATGAACCCAAAACGGGGGGAAACGACCCCAAATCATGGAAAAGGTGAGAAAATGAACCCAAAATGTGAGGAAACAGCCCCAAAATCAGCCAGAATGTGAGAAAATGAACCCAAAACGTGGGGAAATGGCCCCAAAATCAGCCGAAAAGTGAAAAAGTGAATTCAGAATGTGAGGAAACGGCCCCAAATCCAGCCAAAATGTGAAAAAATTAACCCACAATGTGAGAAAACAGTCCCAAAATCAGCCAAAAAATGAGAAAATGAACCCAAAACGTGGGGAAATGGCCCCAAAATGTGAGGAAACGGCCCCAAAATCAGCCAAAAAGTGAAAAAGTGAATTCAGAATGTGAGAAATGGCCCCAAAATCAGCCAAAAAGTGAAAAAATGAACCCAAAAAGTGAGAAAATGGATCCAAAATCAGGCAAAAAGTGAAGAAATTAAATCAAAATGTGAAGAAACAGCCCTAAAATCACCCAGGATGTGAAGAAATTCACTCAAAAATGTGAAGAAACAGCCCCAAAATGTGAGGAAACGGCCCCAAAATCAGCCAAAAGTGAAAAAATTAACCCAAAATGTGAGAAAATGGCCCCAAAATCAGCCAAAAGTGAAAAAATGAATCTAAAATGTGAGAAAATGGCCCCAAAATCAGCCAGAGCGTGAAGAAATTAACTTAAAATGTGAAAAAATGCCCCAAAATGTGAGGAAATGGCCCCAAAATCACCCCAAATGTGAAGAAATTAAATCAAAATGCGAAGAAATGGCCCCAAAATGTGAGGAAATGGCCCCAAAATTGCCCCAAACGTTAAGAAATTAAATCAAAATGTGAAGAAATGGCCTCAAAATCAGCCAGGATGTGAAGAAATTAAGTTAAAATGTGAAAAAATGCCCCAAAAAATGTGAGGAAATGGTCCCAATATCACCCAAAAAGTGAAAAAATGAATCTAAAATGTGAGAAAATGGCCCCAAAATCAGCCAGAGCGTGAAGAAATTAACTTAAAATGTGAAAAAATGCCCCAAAATGTGAGGAAATGGCCCTAAAATCACCCCAAATGTGAAGAAATTAAATCAAAATGCGAAGAAATGGCCCCAAAATTGCGCCAAATGTTAAGAATTTAAATCAAAATGTGAAGAAACGGCCTCAAAATCAGCCAGGATGTGAAGAAATTAAGTTAAAATGTGAAAAAATGCCCCAAAAAATGTGAGGAAATGGTCCAAATATCACCCAAAAAGTGAAAAAATGAATCTAAAATGTGAGGAAATGGCCCCAAAATGAGCCAGGATGTGAGAAAATTAATCCAGACTGAAGAAACTGCCCAAAAATGTGAAGAAATGGCCCCACAGGGCAAGAATGGCCCCAAAATTCCCCAAAAAGTGAAGCAATGGCCCCAAAATCAGCCAAAATGGGAGAGAGCTGCCCCACAAAGGGAGGAAAACATCCCAAAACTCTTCAAAGTGTGAGGAAATGTTACCCTGAGCCCCCAGTTCTGTCGTGGCCCTGCATCCCCGAGCCCAAATCCCTAAAAACCCCAAAATCCCCTAAAAAACCCAAAATCCCCCTAAAAAACCCCAAAATCCCTAAAAACCCCAAAAACCCTCAAAAACCCTCAAAAAACCCCAAAATCCCCCCAAAAAACCCAAAATCCCCCAAAAATCCCCCATAGCAAAACCCAGGGTCTATAAATCCCTCAGCCTGCAGCTGCTCATGGGCTGTGAGTGCCTCATTCCCCTGACACCTCTGAGCTCTCCAGACCCCAAATCCCCCAAAACCCCAAAATCCCCAAAAACCCCCAAATCCCCCATACCGATATCCAGAGTCCACAAATCCCCCAGCCTGCAGCCGCTCATGCCGCCGTAGATGACAATGTCCCTCAGTGACCCCAAATCCCCTGGCACCCCCTGACCACAAATCCCATAAAAACCCCACAAAAACCCCACAAACCCCATAAAACCCCCAAATCCCCCATACCAATATCCAAGGTCCATAAATCCCCCAGCCTGCAGCCGCTCATGCCGCCGTAGATGACAATGTCCCTCAAGTAACCCCCAAATCCCCTGACACCCCTAGAGCCCCCTGACCCCAAATCCCATAAAAACCCATTAAAACCCCCAAATCCCCCATACCAATATCCAGGGTCCACAATCCCCCAGCCTGCAGCCGCTCGTACGCCCGTAGATGACAATGTCCCTCAGTAACCCCAAATCCCTGGCACCCCTGAGCCCCCTGACCCCAAATCCCCCAAAAACCCCACAAACCCCATAAAACCCCCAAATCCCCCATACCAATATCCAGAGTCCATAAATCCCCCAGCCTGCAGCCGCTCATGGCCCCATAGATGACAATGTCCTCAGTAACCCCAAATCCCTGGCACCCCATGACCCCAAATCCCATAAAAACCCCCAAAAACCCCCAAATCCCCCATACCAATATCCAGAGTCCACAAATCCCCCAGCCTGCAGCCGCTCATGCCCCATAGATGACAATGTCCCTCAGTGACCCCAAATCCCTGGCACCCCTGAGCCCCCTGACCCCAAATCCCCAAAAACCCCAAAAATCCCCCAAATCCCCCAAAATCCCCCATACCAATATCCAGAGTCCATAAATCCCCAGCCTGCAGCCGCTCATGCCGCCGTAGATGACAATGTCCTCAGTAACCCCAAATTCCTGGCACCCCTGACCCCAAATCCCATAAAAACCCCACAAAACCCCACAAAACCCCACAAACCCCATAAATCCCCCAAAATCCCCCATACCAATATCCAGAGTCCACAAATCCCCCAGCCTGCAGCCGCTCATGGCCCCATAGACGACAATGTCCCTCAGTAACCCCAAATCCCTGGCACCCCTGAGCCCCTGACCCCAAATCCCCAAAAATCCCCCAAAACACCCCCAAAATCCCCATACCAATATCCAGAGTCCACAAATCCCCCAGCCTGCAGCCGCTCATGCCGCCGTAGTTGACAATGTCCCTCAGTAACCCCAAATCCCTGGCACCCCTGAGCCCCCTGACCCCAAATCCCCCAAAACCCCAAAATCCCCCAAAATCCTCCATACCAATATCCAGAGTCCACAAATCCCCCAGCCTGCAGCCGCTCATGGCCCATAGATGACAATGTCCCTCAGTAACCCCAAACCCCTGGCACCCCTAGGCCCCCTGACCCCAAATCCCATAAAAACCCCAAAATTCCCCAAAAACCCCCAAATCCCCCATACCAATATCCAGAGTCCACAAATCCCCCAGCCTGCAGCCGCTCATGCCGCCGTAGATGACAACATCCCTCAGTAACCCCAAATCCTGGCACCCCTGAGCCCCCGACCCCAAATCCCCAAAAACCCCACAAACCCCATAAAACCCCCAAATTCCCCATACCAATATCCAGAGTCCACAAATCCCCCAGCCTGCAGCCGCTCATGGCCCCATAGACGACAATGTCCCTCAGTAACCCCAAATCCCCTGGCACCCCCTGACCCCAAATCCCACAAAACCCCACAAACCCCATAAAAACCCCCAAATTGCCCCTACCAATATCCAGAGTCCACAAATCCCCAGCCTGCAGCCGCTCGTACCGCCGTGAGATGACAATGACCCTCAGTAACCCCAAACCCCTGACACCTCCAGACCCCAAATCCCCCAAAAACCCCATAAAAACCCCCAAATCCCCCATACCAATATCCAGGGTCCACAAATCCCCCAGCCTGCAGCCGCTCATGGCCCATAGATGACAATGTCCCTCAGTAACCCCAAATCCCTGGCACCCCTAGAGCCCCCGACCCCAAATCCCCAAAAACCCCAAAATCCCCAAAATCCCCCATACCAATATCCAAGGTCCACAGGTCCCCCAGCCTGCAGCCGCTCATGGCGCCCGTAGATGACAATGTCCCTCAGTAACCCCAAATCCTGGCACCCCATGACCCCAAATCCCATAAAAACCCCATAAAAACCCCCAAATCCCCCATACCAATATCCAAGGTCCACAGGTCCCCAGCCTGCAGCCGCTCATGCCGCCCGTGAATGGCGATGTCCCTCAGTGACCCCAAATCCTAGCACCCTCTGACCCCAAATCCCCAAAAACCCCAAAATTCCCCAAAACCCCCAAATCCCCCATACCGATATCCAGGGTCCACAGGTCCCCCAGCCTGCAGCCGCTCATGCCGCCGTAGATGACAATGTCCCTCAGTAACCCCAAATCCCCTGGCACCCCTGAGCCCCCCGACCCCAAATCCCCAAAACACCCCCCAAATCCCCCATACCAATATCCAGAGTCCACAAATCCCCCAGCCTGCAGCCGCTCATGCCGCCGTAGATGACAATGGCCCTCAGTAACCCCAAATCCCCTGGCACCCTCTGACCCCAAATCCCCAAAAACCCCACAAACCCCACAAAACCCCCAAATTCCCCATACCAATATCCAGAGTCCACAAATCCCCCAGCCTGCAGCCGCTCATGCCCCATAGATGACAATGTCCCTCAGTAACCCCAAATCCCCTGGCACCCCATGACCCCAAATCCCATAAAACCCCACAAAAACCCCACAAACCCCATAAAACCCCAAATCCCCCATACCAATATCCAGGGTCCATAAATCCCCCAGCCTGCAGCCGCTCATGCCGCCGTAGATGACAATGTCCTCAGTAACCCCAAATCCCCTGGCACCCCCCGACCACCCCAAATCCCATAAAACCCCACAAACCCCATAAACCCCCAAATTCCCCATACCAATATCCAGAGTCCACAAATCCCCCAGCCTGCAGCCGCTCATGCCGCCGTAGATGACAATGTCCCTCAGTAACCCCAAATCCCCTGGCACCCCATGACCCCAAATCCCATAAAAACCCCACAAAAACCCCACAAACCCCATAAAACCCCCCAAATTCCCCATACCAATATCCAGGGTCCATAAATCCCCCAGCCTGCAGCCGCTCATGCCGCCGTAGATGACAATGTCCCTCAGTAACCCCAAATCCCTGGCACCCCATGACCCCAAATCCCACAAAAAACCCCACAAAACCCCACAAACCCCATAAATCCCCCAAATCCCCATACCAATATCCAGAGTCCACAGGTCCCCCAGCCTGCAGCCGCTCATGCCGCCGTAGATGACGAGCCGCGAGCGCCGCCCGTCGCGCTCCGTGTACACCACGGCCGTGTGCGACTCGCGCGGCGGCGGCAGCACCCCGTAGGTGATGGGGATGTCCCAGGCCAGCACCCCCGAGCCCGGCCGCAGCTCCAGCACGTACAGGTCGTTCAGGTACCTGGGGAAAGGGGTTTGGGGTCAGAAGATCCCATAAAAAATCCTAAAAGCGTTTTTGAGGATTTGGGATTGCACTAAAAAGGTGGTCAAGTTAATGAGGTTTAATGGATCCTTAAATCCCATAAAATGCAGCCAGGATGGTGCCAGTGTCACCTGTGCCCAGGTGTAGAGATGATTCAGGTATCTAGAAAAAGGGGATTTCGGCTGAGGAGATCCCATAAAAAAATCCTAAAACGGTGTTTAGGAAAATCCCACACCCCCAAAAACGTTTTTAAGATAATGAGATTTTAACGGGTTTTTAATACCCCATTGGGATGGTGCCAGTGTCACCTGTGTCCAGGTGTACAGGTGGGTCAGGAATCTGGGGAAAGGGGTTTGGGGTCAGGGGATCCCATTAAAAATCCTAAAAGCGTTTTTGAGGATTTGGGATTGCACTAAAAGGGTGATCAAGGTAATGAGGTTTAATGGATCCTTAAATCCCGTAAAATGCAGCCAGGATGGTGCCAGTGTCACCTGTGCCCAGGTGTACAGGTGGGTCAGGAATCTGGGAAAAGGGGATCTGGGATCAGGGGACCCCATAAAAAACCCTAAAAGGGTATTAGGGGGTGTGGGATTGTGCTAAAATCGTTTTGACACAATGAGATTTTAATGGGTCCTTAAATGCCCCAGTGGGACAGTCCCAGTGTCACCTACAGGTCGTTCAGGTACCTGGGGAAAGGGATTTGGGGTCAGGGGATCCCATTAAAAATCCTAAAAGGGCTTTTGAGGATTTGGGATTGTGTTAAAAGGGGTTTTGGGTAATGGGATTTTAATGGGTCCCTAAACGCCCCATTGGGATGGTGCCAGTGCCACCTGTGCCCAGGTGTACAGGTCGTTCAGGTACCTGGGGAAAAGGGATTTGGGGTCAGGGGATCCCATTAAAAACCCTAAAAGGGTGGTAGGGGGTGTGGGATTGTGCTAAAAGAGTGTTTGGGGTAATGGGATAATCCTAAAATCCCATAAAATGCACCCAAAACCGTGTCAGTGTCACCTGTGCCCAAGTCTACAGGTAGGTCAGGAATCTGAGAAAAGGGGATTTGGGGTGAGGAGATCCCATTAAAAAATCCTAAAAGGGTGTTGGGTACGTGGGATTTTCCTAAAAATGTTTTTGAGGTAATGGGATATTACTGGTTCCTGAAATCCCCTAAAATGCAGTCAAGAGGGTGTGTCACCTGTGCCCAGGTGAACAGGTGATTCAGGTACCTGGGGAATGGAGGAGAGAGGCAGGAGATCCCATAAAAAATCCTAAAAGAGTTCTTGGGGGTGTAGGATTTTCCTAGAAATGTTTTTGAGCTAATGGGATTTTAACGGGTCCTTAAATCCCATAAAATACACCCAAGAAGGTGCCAGTGTCACCTGTGCCCAGGTGTACAGGTGGGGCAGGAATCTGGGGAATGGAAAACAGAGGCAGGAGGTCCCATAAAAAATCCTAAAAGGCTTTTAAGGATTTGGGATTGCGTTAAAACAGTTTTTGGGTAATGGGATTTTAATGAGTCCCTAAATGCCTCATAACCCTCTCCTACCCTGATTCCCAAGGTTTTGGGGTGCCCCCGAGGTTCTGGGGTGCCCCCGGCTTTGGGGTGCTCCCCTACCCCCAGAGTTTTGGGATGCCCTTCAAAGATCCCTGAGTGCCCCCAAACCAGCCCCCCAATTGCTGGGGTGACCCCATAACCCCTCCCACCCGGATTCCCGAGATTTTGGGGTGCCCCCGAGGTTCTGGGGTGCCCCTCAGGGTTTTGGGGTGCCCCAGGGTTTTGTGGTGACCCCTACCCCCAGAGTTTTGGGGTGCCCTTCAAAGATCCCCGTGCACCCCCAAACCAGCCTCCAAAGCTGGGGGTGACCCCATAACCCCCTCTCACCCTGATTCCCAAGGTTCTGGGGTGCCCCTCCAGGGTTTTGAGGTGCCCCCGAGGTTCTGGGGTGCCCCCCGGGTTTGGGGTGCCCCCTTACCGGGGGATGTTGTTTTGGGGTCCTCGCTGTCGTTGGCCAGCCCCCGAACAGGTAGCACTTGTTGCCCACCAGGGAGAAGCTGTGGCCCAGCCGGGGACAAGGGGGGGCCCGTTTTTGGGGTCTTCGCCTTCAGCCGCTTCCACTCCCACCTGGAGGCCTGGAATTGGGGAGGGGATGTGGGATTTGGGAGGGGGGTCCCCAAAGGGATGGGGACCCCAAAAGTGGGGGTTCAGGGGTCCAGGAGGGTCTCCAGGGGTTTGGGAAGGGGTCACAGGGGGTCACCCATGGGTTCGGGGGGTCCTGGGGGGTCACAGGAGGTCACCCATGGTTTGGGGGAGTCCTGGGGTGTTTTGGGGTGATACCAGGGGTCTCCAGGTGTTTGAGAGGGGCTTCCAGGGGGGAGTCTGGGGTGTTTGTGGGGGTCTCAGTGTTTGGAGGGTCCTAAGGTACATTGGGGGCTTCCCACGGGGTCACCCGTGGTTCTGGGGGCTTCTGGAGTGTTTGGGGGTTCCCAGGCATCCAGGGGGTTCCCAAGGGGTTCAGGGGGACCCCAGGTGTCCTGAGGGGTCCCCAGGGTGTTCAGGGTTGTTCAGGGGGCTTCAGGGCTGTTCAGGTGTTCCCCAGGTATCCAAGGGGGTTCCCAGGGTGTTCAGGTGGGTTCCCAGATGGTTCAGGGCAGTTCCCAGGTGTTCCCCAGGTATTCAGGTGGGTTCCCAGGGGGTTCAGGTGGGTTCAGGGGTCCCCAGGCGCTCCCCAGGGTGTTCAGGGCAGTTCCCAGGGGGATCAGGGCAGTTCCCAGGTGTTCCCCAGGTGTTCAGGTGGGTTCCCAAGGGGATTCAGGTGGGTTCCCAGGTGGGTTCAGTGGTTCCCCAGGTGTTCCCCAGGGTGTTCAGGTGTTCCCCAGGTGTTCCCCAGGTGCTCAGGTGGGTTCCCGGGGGGTTCAGGTGGGTTTTCAGGGGTTTCCCAGGTGTTCCCCAGGTATTCAGGGGGGTTCCCGGGGAATCAGGGCAGTTCCCATGGCTTCCCAGGGTATTCAGGTGGGTTCCCCAGGGTGTTCAGGTGGGTTCCCAAGGGTGTTCAGGGGCTCCCCAGGTGTTCCCCAGGTATTCAGGGGGGTCCCCAGGGTCTTCAGAGCGGTCCCCAGGGTGTTCAGGTGGGTTCCCAGGGGGGTTCAGGGGTTTTCAGTGGTTCCCCAGGTGTTCCCCAGGTGTTCAGGGGGTCCCCAGGGTACCTGCAGCTCGTAGAGGTCGTTGCTGTACTTGCCGTACTCCACCATGCCCCCGAACACCAGCAGCCGCGTCCGTCGCACACGAAGCCGTAGGCGGCGCAGCCCGGGGGATGTCCAGCGACGGCCGGGATGAACCACTGGTTGGTGGCTGGGGGACAGGGACAATGAGTGACACCCCAAAACTGGCACAGGGACACTGAGAATGAACCCCAGAACCCTGGGATGAACCACTGGTTGGTGGCTGGGGGACAGGGACAATGAGTGATACCCCAAAACTGGCACAGGGACACTGAGAATGAACCCCAGAACCCTGGGATGAACCATTGGTTGGTGGCTGGGGGAACACAGAGAGGACAATGAGAGTGACACCTCAAAACCCGTTGGGACACTGAGAATGAACCCCCAAAACCCTGGGATGAACCATTGGTTTGGTGGCTGGGGGGACAGAATGGGGACAGGGACAATGTGTGACACCCCAAAACTGGCACAGGGACACTGAGAATGAACCCCAAAACCCTGGGATGAACCATTGGTTGGTGGCTGGGGGGAGACAGAATGGGGACAGGGACACTGAGAGTGACACCCCAAAACTGGCACAGGGACACTGAGAATGAACCCTCCAAACCCTGGGATGAACCACTGGTTGGTGGCTGGGGGTACAGGGACAATGAGTGACACCCCAAAACTGGCACAGGGACACTGAGAATAACCCCAAAACCCTGGGATGAACCACTGGTTGGTGGCTGGGGGGACAGAATGGGGACAGGGACACTGAGAGTGACACCCCAAAACCCCCAGTTGCACCCCCAGCCCCACTTGTGTTGTACACCTGCAGCCCCTCCCACTCCCACACCTGTAGGGACCCCCAGCCCCCATAGGACCACCCAGGTGCCCCCAGCCCCACCTGTGTCACACACCTGCAGCCCCTCCCCACTCCCATACCTGTGGGGACCCCCAGCCCCTCCTGTGCCCCCCAAGTGCCCCCAGCCCCACCTGTGTCACACACCTGCACCTCCCCCACTCCAACACCTGTGGGGACCCCCAGCCCCCTGTGCCCCCAGGTGTCCCCCAGCCCCACCTGTGTCACACACCTGCAGTCCCTCCCCACTCCCACACCTGTGGGGACCCCCAAGCCCTCCTGTGCCCCCCAGGTGCCCCCCAGCCCCACCTGTGTTGTAGACGTGCAGCTCATCCACGATGCCCTCGTTGCCCCCGAAGACCACGATGAGCTCCTTGATGGCCACGGCGCGGTGGCCGTGCCGGGCGGGGCACGGGCCCGACCCAGCCCACCACCCGCTTCCAGCGCGGCTGCAGCGCTGGGGGGGCCTGGGGGCCCGCGGCGGGGGAGCCCCCGCCCAGGCCTGCCATGCGTCCCCCGCTGCCTGTCCTGGGGGGACAGGGGGGTCAGACATGGGGGTATCCCAAAATTACCCAAAACCCCCATCAGTGACACTGACACCCCCCCCGCTGCCTGTCCTGGGGGACAGGGGGTCAGACATGGGGTACCCCAAAAATGTCCAAAATCCCCATCACTGACACCAACCCCCCCACCCCACTGCCTGTCCTGGGGGGACACAGGGTCAGACAGGGGAGACCCCAAAAATGTCCAAAATAACCCAAAATTACGCAAAACCCTCCATCAGTGATACTGACTCCCCCCGCCTGTCCTGGGTGGGACAGGGGGTCAGGTATGGGGAGATCCCAAAATGTCCAAAATTACCCAAAACTTCACCCCCCTCTGCCTGTCCTGGGGGGACACGGGGAGTCAGGTGTGGGGTACCCCAAAAATCAAATACATGACCCAAAATTACCCAAAACCCCCCGTCAGTGACACTGACCCCCCGCTGCCTGTCCTGGGGGGATATGGGGGTCAGATATGGGAGTACCCCAAAAATAAAAAAATTACCCCAAAACCCTCCCCCACTGCCTCTACTGGGGGTCAGACACGGGGACACCCCAAAAATCCCCCACAACGACATGACCCCTTTAATTATCTTTTCTTGGAGGGGGGATGGGGAGGTCTTGGTTGTGGGGACCCCAGGGTCAGTGACCCCCTCAGTGTCTCCCCCAGGAGAACGGGGGGTTTGGACATAGAGACCCCCATTGTATCTATTGACGGGGTTACCCCAAATCTGGGGGGTGTCCCCAATTTCCAGGGGTCACCTCTGACCCCGCCCCCACCCCAAAATCCCGCCCAGAATATTTAATTACGCCCCGCCCCCACCAGCAATTACGCCGAGGAGTTAATGACCCCCCGCGGCGGGGTGTGACAATGGGGAGGAGTCACTCCGAGGGGAGGGGGCGTTTATTCCTCCCGTTAATTACCGCTCCATTATGTCGCTTTTAATTACCCCCACCGCGAGCCCTCCACTGCCCAATTTCCATTCCCCCCAAATATTCATCTCTTTTAAGCTTCATTTCCCCCTCAAATTCCCCTCAGCTTCATCTCCCCCTCCCCAAATTCCCCTCAGGTTAATCCCCCCTCAGATTTATCTCCCTCTCCCCAAATTCCCCCTTCAGGTTCATCGTCCCCTCAGGTTCATCTCCCCCTCCCCAAATTCCCCTCAGGTTCATCCCCCCTCAGGTTCATCTCCCCTCCCCAAATTCCCCTCAGGTTCATCTCCCCTCCCCAAATTCCCCCCTCAGGCCGTGCCCCCCTCAGGTTCATCTCCCCTCCCCAAATTCCCCCTCAGGTTCATCTCCCCTCCCCAAATTCCCCTCAGGCCGTGCCCCCCTCAGGTTCATCTCCCCTCCCCAAATTCCCCTTCAGGTTCATCCCCCCTCAGGTTCATCTCCCCTCCCCAAATTCCCCTTCAGGTTCATCCCCCCTCCCAAATTCCCCTCAGGTTCATCTCCCCCTCCCAAAATTTCCCTCAGGCCGTGCCCCCCACTGCCCATCCCCCCGGCCCTGCCCCTCCCCTCACGCCCCCTCCCCCCTCAGGCCCCTGCGCGCCGCCATCTTGTCTCTGCCCGGGCGGAAAATGGCGGCCGCCTCCTCCCCCACCGCCGCCCCCGCTCACCGCGGCCCGCGGCCGCCTCTCCCTCCCGGCCCGCGGCCGCTCCCGATTCCCGGCGGCGGCTCCGGGGCAGCGCGGCTGCGGCGTGTCCCGGCGCGGGGCTGCGGCTGAGGGAGGAGCGCGGCGGCGGCGGCCCCTCACGCCGCCCTGGGAGCCGCCATCTTGCGCCTGTGTCCGGCGGCCGCGGCGGGTGGGCGGGAAACGCCGCGAGGGGGCGGGGCCAGCGCGGACACGCCCCCTCCGCACCCGGGCGGCGCCATCTTGGCCCGGGGAACGGGGGGCGACATTGTGGGGAGGGCGGGACGGGAGGAAGCGGCGGCATTTTGGGATGGGGACCGGGAGCAGTTTCACCGTCATCTCAGTGAATCCCGGGCCGCGCCCGGTAGCGGCAGGGCCGGCGGAGGGGCGCGGGGGGGACTGTACGGAGCCGCCTGAAGGGGCGCGGCCATGGCGCCAACGGAGGGGGTGTGGTCACGGTGGGGCGTGGCCACGCCCACTCCAGCCGCCTCTTAAAGGAGCCGCCCCTCCCAGCCCGCCTTTTACGCGGTTTCCCCCTTCTCGCCCTCCCCGAGCGCCGCCATCTCCGGTACCGCCCCTCCCAGCCTTCGCGCGGCCCCGCGATCGCTCCCCGACATTCCCGGCCTCATCCCCCGCACACACCGAATCCCCCGCGGCCTGGCTACCGGCGGCGCGGCCCCGTTTCCCCGAAGGCGCAGCGCTGTACGGAGCGCTCAGGCCGCCATGGGCGCCGCCATCTTGGGCGCCCCGCCTCTCTTTGGGTACCGCCCCCTACGCGAACACGCCCCCTTCTCCTCCGCTGCTCCGGGCCGTGCCCGCTCTCCCCGCCGCCCCCGGGGTTAACGGGACGCCGGAGCCGCTCTGAGGCCTCACGGCCCCGCGGTTCCGAGCGGCTGAAAGGGGCAGAAGAGTCCCGGCGCTGCCATCGCCCCCGGCCCCCGGACTCTCAAGATGGCGGCGCGCGGGACCCGGATGTAGCAGCCCTCCATGATGGCGCCCCGGGGGCGGTGGGGGAAGAACCCGGATGTCGGCGCACGGCGCCGCCATGACACCCCGCACCTCCCCTCCCAAGATGGCGCCGCCCATCCGGCGGAACAGATGCCCTGTGTCGGCCCCCACGTGCCGCCCGCGCCCCCTGCCCTCCCTGCCGGCGCTCCCCGCTTCATCCCGCCCTTACCGGGTGCGGCTCCGCTACCGCAGCGGCTCCAAGGCGGCGGAGCGGCCGGTGCCCGGGTGCGCGGGGGAGGGGTCACAAGATGGCGGCGCGCTGCTGTGGGAAGGGGGGGGTCCAAGATGGCGCCGCCCGGTGCCCGGATCTTCCTCCTACTCCTCCTCCTCTTCCTCCTCCTCGCCTCACGCACAAGATGGCGGCTCCTGCCCGGGACGGGAGCGAAGCTTTGGGTGCTTCCCGCGCTCTTCGCTCAGGCCCCGCCGCCCCTTTCTCTCGTCCCCCCTCCGGAACAGCCCCGATGCGGCGCCCCAAGATGGCGCAGCCGGGAGCCCTCAGCCCCGCGGCGGCCCAAGATGGCGGCGGCCGCGGGACCCGGATGCGCCGCTCTCCGCGCCGCTCCGCCGCCGCTCCGCACCTGCAGCCACCCGCCGCCCGCCGAGCCCGGGCGCCGCTTTCCGCCGCCGCCGCCGCTCGCTCCGGGGCCGCCGCCGCCGCGCTGAAAGCCGAGAAAAGCCCGCCCGCCGCGCCGGCTACTGGCGCTTGGGAGCCGCCATTTTGGACGCGTCTCCTCCACCCGCCACAAAGATGGCGCCCGCCAGGCCCCGGATGGTGGCGCTTAACGGCTCCGGCGCTCACTGCGCATGCGCCGCCGCGCCGGTCGCAATGACGCAAGCCCGGCTCCGCCTTCTTCTTGCGCATGCGCCCTTCCCACCTTGCCCGTAACGGATTTTTGTTCAAACACCCGAATTTGGCGCTTTTCGCCCCAATTTTTCCCTTCCGGGACCCCAAAATGCTCTAGAGGGGGCGGGGAGACGAGAGGAGGAAGGTGGGGCCCTCGGCAGGGAGTTCGGGATGGAGGTCCCGGGGTTCGGGAGGTTTTGGGGAAGATTTGGGGAGTTTTGGGGTGTCCGTGCCCCCCCATTGGCTCAGGTGTGAAACAGCCCCAGGTGTGACAATAAACGGCCAGGTGTGACAATCAACTCTCAGGTGTGACAATGACCCTCAGGTGTGACAATAAACCCGCAGGTGTGACAATGACACTCAGGTGTGACAATAAACCTGAAATGTGACAATAAACCTGAGGTGTGACAATAAACTCTCAGGTGTGACAATAAATCTGAGGTGTGACAATGACACTCAGGTGTATCAATAAACTCTCAGGTGTGACAATAAACCCTCAGGTGTGACAATGACACTCAGGTGTATCAATAAATTCTCAGGTGTGACAATAACCCTCAGGTGTGACAATGACACTCAGGTGTGACAATAACCCTCAGGTGTGACAATAAATCTCAGGTGTGACAATAAACCCTCAGGTGTGACAATAAACCCTGAAATGTTACAATAAACCTGAGGTGTGACAATAACCCTCAGGTGTGACAATAAATCCTCAGGTGTGACAATAAACCCTGAAATGTGACAATAAACTCTCAGGTGTGACAATAAACCCTCCGGTGTGACAATAAACCCGCAGGTGTGACAATAACCCTCAGGTGTGACAATAAATCTGAAATGTGACGATAAACCTCAGGTGTGACAGTAACCCTCAGGTGTGACAATGACCCTCAGGTGTGACAATAAACCCTCAGGTGTGACAATAACCCTCAAGTGTGACAAGAACCTCCCCGAGGGCTCCGGGAGGAGGATCCGGCGGGTTTGGGGTGTTTTTCAGGGGGGTTGGAGCCCCCCCAACCAGAAATGAGTCTGGGGGTGTCCCCGGGAACATCGGGGGCCCAGGAGCTTTTGGGAGAAATGCTGGAGGTCCCAGTCCATCCCAGTGCATCCCAGTCCATCCCAGCGCCATCCTAATCCATTCCAGTGGCATCCCAGTCCATCCCAGTGCCATCCCAGTGCGTCCCAGTCCTTCCAGTGCCATCCTATCTCCAGTCCACGTGACATTCCAGTGGCACCCCATTCTCTCCCAGTCCATCCTGCTCCATCCCAGTGCCATTCCGTCTCTCCCAGTCCCTCCCAGTCCATCCCAGTCTCCCCAGTCCATCCCAGTCTCTCCCAGTCCATCCCAGTGCCATCCTAGCCGACCCCAGTGACATTCCAGCGACACCCCAGTCTATCCCAGTCCATCCCGCTCCGTTCCAGTCTCTCCCGGTCCCGCCCCAGGCCCCGCCCCCCGCAGCCGCCGCCATGTTTGGTGTGGCGGAAGCTCCGCCCCCCGCGGTTACCGCGGCAACGGCGCCATCTTGAGCGTGGCGGAGCTCAAAAGGCGGGAAAAGGGGCGGGGCCTGAGCGCTTTTCCCGCCCAGCGCCCGCGATGACGTCATAGTGGTGATGACGTCGTAACGCGAAAAGCGTCGCTGGGGTGACGTCACAGCTGCCAGGACACTCCTGAGGGTTGGGGGAGCGGGAAAGGGTGGGGGGACACCTGGGACCTCACGGGGGGCAGTGACGTCATCTGAGGGAATCCAGTGACGTCATCCAGGGGATCTGGTGGGGACATCCCGGATCCACCCCCCCGACCCCACACGGGGACCCCAAACCCCCCTGGGGACCCCAAATCTCCCGTGTGGGAACCCAAAATCAGCACCTGGGGGTCCCAAATCCGCCTGGGGGGTCCCAAATCCGCCTGGGGGTCCCAAATCAGCACACACAGGAGTCAAAAATCCACCCAGGACCCCCAAAATTCACCCCAAAATCTACCTGTAGAAACCCAAAATCAGCACCCAGGGACCCAAAATCTCCTCTGGGGGTTTCCAAATACACCTGGGCGGACACAGACCTGCCTGGGAGAGCCCAAAATCAACACCTGAGAGGCCAAAAGGCACTTGGGAACCCCAAAATCCACCTGGGGACCCCAAAATCAGCACCTGGGGACCCCAAATCCACCTGGGAAGATCCCAAATCCACCTGGGGGACCCCAACATTAACACCTGGGGACCCCAAAATCCACCTGGGAAGGTCCAAAACCCCCAGTATGGACCCAAAATCCACCTGGGGACCCCAAATCAACTCTGAAGATCCCAAATCCACCCAGGAGGATCCTAAATCTACTTGGGGACCCCAGAATCAGCACCATGGGGACCCCAAATCCACGTGGGAGGATCCAAAATCCACCTGGGGACCCCAAATCCATCTCTGAAGGTCCCAAACCCACCCAGGAGGATCCCAAAATCCACCTGAAGACCCAAAATTCAGCACCTGGGAATCCCAAAATCCACTTGAGAAGATCCAAAACCCACCTGGACGGACCCAAAATCCACTTGGGGACCCTAAAATCAGCACCTGGGAACCCCAAATCCACCTGGGATAGTGCAAAACCCACCTGGATAAAACCCATCATCCATCTGGGGACCCCAAAATCCATCTGGGAAGATCCAAAACCCCTTGGGGAAATTCAAAATCCACCTGGGGAACCCAAAATTAGCACCTGGGAATCCCAAAATCCACCTGGGAAAGTCAAACTCCCACCTGGATAGACCCCAAAAATCCACCTGGGGACCCCAAATCCATCTGGAAGGATCCCAAATCCACCTGGATGGACCTAAAATCAGCACCTGGGAACCCCAAATCCACTTTGGAAGGTGCAAAACCCACCTGGATGGACCCAAACCCCACTTGGGGAATTTTTCCAAAAACCACCTGGGACCCCCAAACTCACGGATGGCCTGGGGGGGGTTTGGGGGTTTTGGGGTCCGTGAGCGGAGCCAAAGAAGCGGCGGAGGCGGCTGAGGGTTACACAGATTTATAATCGCTGGATCACGCGCAGCAGCAGCAGCAGCAGCACAGACACAGACCCGGGGGGGTGGGGAGGGGGGGGATTTTGGGGAATTTTTTTGGGGGGTTTAAATTGGGGAGGGGGGAAGGAGGAGGAGGTGCGGCGCCGTTTGGGACCCCCTCCCAAAAACAACCGACACCGAGGGGCTTTTCCGGAACTTTATAAGGCAAAAACGTCTCGAGAGAATAAATAGGTTCGGGGGCGCGGGGGCCCCCAAAATTCCCCCATGGTGGTGCCCCTCCCCCATGGGCCCCTCCCCCTTTTGGGGTTTGCTCTCTCTGGCCGCCCCTCCCCCGTTATTGCCGTGAGGAGCCGGGGGTTGGGAACCCGGGGGAGGGGTGATGGAAGAACAGGGGGGCACAAAGGGGCAGTGACCCGACCCCTCCCCCCCCAAAATTGGGTAAAGTGCAGGATGGGGACCCCTCCCCACCCCAGGATGGAATTGGGGATGGGCAAAATCACCCTCCCCCCTAACAAAGGGTTAAATGGATCGCCCGTGCTCGCTTCCTGATTGGCTCTGGACCGGATCCCGGCCCCGCCCAGATCACTCCTGATTGGCTCCCAGCCCCATTTCTGATTGGCTGCAGACTGGATCCCAGCCCCGCCCACACTCGATTCTGATTGGCTCAGGACCCAGATCCCGGCCCTGCCCAGCTCGACCACGATTGGTTTCGTACCAGATCTGACACTCGCTCCTGATTGGCTCCAGACCAGATCCCACCCCAATTCTGATTGGCTCCAGACTGGATCCCAGCTCTCCCTGTGCTCACTCCTGATTGGCTCTGGACTAGATCCACTCTCGCTCCTGATTGGCTCCCCCATGCCCGTGGCCTCTCCTGATTGGCCACGACCGGATCCCTCCCAGCAAGGAGGCGACCCCATTGGGCGGGGCTGGACCCGCCTCCAATCCAAACCACTCCTGATTGGATCCCGGCCGGGCCCCGCCCCGCCCACAGTCGCTCCTGGGGCCTGATCCTGGCCCCGCCCCACAGGATCTCAGCCTTTATTGAACGGTGCCGACCCCACCCAGTCCCTGATTGGCTCCTGACTCGATCACGCCTCAACCTGGGGGATCCGGAATCTGCCCCACCCCTCCAGATCGCAGCTCCTGATTGGCCGAACACTGGATCCCAGCTGAACACAAGGTGGCTCCTGATTGGCTCCAGGCCTTATCCCGCCCCTCCTGATTGGCTCCTCACCGGATCCTGCTCCCACAGAGCCGCCCTCATTGGCTGAAGGCCGGGCCCCGCCCTCCTGATTGGCTCCAGACACCGGATCCCCCACGGATCGACAGCTGCTGATTGGCTCAAAATCCGACCCCCAATAAAGTCACACCTGATTGGCTCAACACCGCACCCTCCTCCTCCTCAGTCGCTCCTGATTGGCTCCACACCAGATCCCCCCGCCCAGTGCCACTCCTGATTGGCTCAGCCACCGATCCCCGGCTGAACCCACCTCTGCTCCTGATTGGCTCCACACCAGACCCGCCCCTGAAACCACGCCCCTTCTCCTGATTGGCTCCACGCTGGATCCCTGCCCCTATTGGCCGTGGCATCAGCCCCGCCCCTCCTCAGCAGCGCCGCTCCCCATTGGCCACCAGCAGGATCCCGGCCACGCCCCTCCCTCCCCCATAGTGCAAATGGTTCCCACGGGCGGAAAACGCGAACGGAACTGGAAGAGCGAGAAAAGCGGCGCCAGGGGAGGGGAAGGCGCAGCCGCCCCCTCCCCCAAAACAACCCCCCAACCCCTCCCAAACTCGGGGGGCCTGGAAACCCCCTCCTCTAAAAGTGCAAAGTGGGGGGTCCGGGGTCCCCCTCGCTGTGCTTGTCGGTAATAAAAATTCGGGGGGTGGGGGGGAGCATGGAGGGTGGGAAACCCGGGGTGGGGCGGGCGCTTTCTGGGGAGGGGGTTCCCCACTGCCTCGTGATGGGGCCTGGGGGGTTGAGGGCGGGGAGGTGGGAGGGGGCCCCATCCGTGTGTCCGTCCGTCCGTCCGTCCGTGCGTTCCCCGCGGCCGCTCACAGTCAGCTGACCCGCTCGGGCACAGGCGTCCGGCGTGTCCACCGGCTCCTCATGGGCCGGGGCGCGCACGGCCACGCTGGGGCGGGGCGGCGGCGCCGACGAGGACGACGAGGAGGATGAGGAGGAGGAGGAGGTGGAGGAGGAGGAGGCAGAGTCTTTGTGCTCGGGCTCCTCGGTGTTTGTAGGGCGGCGACGGCGGCAGCGGCGGCGGCGGGGCTGAGTCTTAGGGGCTCCTTGGTGCAACCGTCGGGGGCGTGGGACCCCCCTCTACTCCGAGCAGCCGCTCAAGTCCTGGGGGGGCGGCCCGGCGGGGGGCGGCGGGGGGGGGCTGGCGCTGTCCTTGGGGTCACTCTGGGGGTTCCGGCGGCGGCGGAGGCGGGGGCGGGCGGGGGAGCCCCGACCTTTGGGGCTGCCTTCCTTGCTGCGCCGGCCGGGGCTGCGGGCGCTGGCGGGGGCCGCTGGGGCCCGGCGGGGTCGGCGGCGGCCGCGGCGTCGTCGTGGTGGTGGCGGTGCCGCTCGCCGCCATTGTCACCGGTTCCACCACCACCGTCTCCCTCGTCTTCCTCTTCTTGATGGGGCAGCACGGTTTCCTGCACGGCCGGGGAGTCGCCGCCTTCTTGTCGGGGCCGCCCGGCCCCGGCCCGCGGCCCCCGCCGGTTTGCGCCCGCGTTTCTTGGGCACGGCCGGACTGTCCGGCTCGGCCCGGCGCTTGCGGCCAGGCCGCCGCGGGGCCGGTGGGCGGCGGGCCCGGCTGCCCGGGGCGAACGGCATCTTGACCAGCAGCTTCCCGGGGCTTCTCCAGCGCCCGCTTGGCGCGGAGCCGCCCTCGGACCGGCCGGCCGCCTTGGGCCGGGAGCGCCGCTGCCGCCGCCGCTGCCCTTGGGCCTCCCGGCGGCGGCCGGTGCCGGGCCTTTGGGCGATTTGGGCTTCTTAGGCGGGGGCTGCTACGGCAGCGAGGGGCTGCCCGGCCGGTCACCGTGAAGTCGAAATCGCTGGGGGTCCAGCGAGGTGTCCCCACCTTCTCGAAGTAGGCGATCAGCTCCACCTTGGAGCGGAAGGCTTTCCCTGCGGGCTGCGGACGGAGAGCGCACGGTCAGCGAGCGGCGGTCAGCCACAGCGACCGCACCCCACCCTGCCCCCACCGAGCTCACTTGATCAGGTAGACGTCGTACTTGCCGGCCGAGCGGCCGGACTTGCGCTACTTCAGCTTACGCGTCCAGCCCTCGGGCAGCGTGGGGTCGTCGTACATGGGCCCGCGGTCGCGGATGATGGAGCGCCGCTGTTTCGGCGACGCCGAAGCTTCCGGTGCCGCCGGCGCCGCCCCGGCGCCCTCCGAGCTCTCGGCCTTGCCGGCCTCGGCGGGCTCGGCCGCGGGCTGCGCCGGCTCCGGCTCCTTGCCGGACTTCTTGGGCTTCTTGGCCTTGGGCGGCCGCTGCAGGTTCTCCTCGGATTTCTCCTCCCTGTGGGGACACGCAGTGGTCAGTGCGGGGTGGGGGAGGGTCAGTGGAGGATGCACGGCGGGTGTGGAGCCAGAGGCGGCTGGATGTGGAATGGGTCAGTGCTGGACACACGGACAGGGCCCTGTGGATGCCTGGACACAGCACTGGTCAGTGCTGGACACACGGACAGGGCTTGGGGGTGACTGGACACAGCACTGGTCAGTGCTGGACACACGGACAGGGCCCTGGGGGTGACTGGACACAGCACTGGTCAGTGCTGGACACACGGACAGGGCCCTGTGGATGCCTGGACACAGCACTGGTCAGTGCTGGACACACAGACTCAATGGACACACGGACACAGACTCGCTGGACACATGGACCATGCCCTGCAACTCTCTGGACACAGCACTGGCCAGTGCCGGCTGCACGGACCTGATGGACACACAGACACGATGGACACACTGGACACGAGGGACACACGGACACGAGGGACACACGGACACGAGGGACACACAGACACGATGGACACACGGACCCGATGGACACACAGACACGAGGGACACAAGGACATGGCCTCAACGGACGCACGGACACGGCGCTGGGGATCCATGGACACAGTGCGGGTCAGAACTGGACACACGGACATGATGGACACACGGACATGATGGACACACGGACACGATGGACACATGGACACAATGGACACACAGACACAGCCTCACAGATCCCCAGGCAGAGAATGGAGCAGCACTGGACACACAGACACCAAGGGATGCACGGACACAGCACTGGACACAGCAGTGGTCAGTGCTGGACAGACAGACAGGGCCCTGCATCACCCTGGACACAGCAGTGGTCAGTGCTGGACAGACAGACAGCGCCCTGCATCTCCCTGGACAGAGCAGTGGTCAGTGCTGGACAGACAGACAGGGCCCTGCATCTCCCTGGACACAGCAGTGGTCAGTGCTGGACAGACAGACAGGGCCCTGCATCTCCCTGGACACAGCAGTGGTCAGTGCTGGACAGACAGACAGCACCCTGCATCACCCTGGACACAGCAGTGGTCAGTGCTGGACAGACAGATGGGGCCAGCATCTCCTGCACACAGCAGTGGTCAGTGCTGGACACCCAAACCGACTGACAAACGGACACCACCAGACAGACGGAACAGGGTGAAACGGCTCGAATTGGGTGAAGCGTGGGACGGGCCCGGCCGGAGCCAGGACGAGGAGGAGGAGGAGGAAGGAGGGCGGCCGGACCGGCGGGAATTGCGGCCGTGGCCGCAGGAACACCCCAGTGCTGGTCAGTCCGCGGCGTGGGGCACGGAGCGGCCGGAGGCTCGGGGTGGACACGGCTACGGCCAGGCCGACATCCCAAACCCCGTCCTGGCTCGGCCAGCCCCGTGTCTGGCAGCTCCGTGTGCAGCCGCGGAGTGAGCGGCACTAAAACCGTCCCCGGGTCGCGGTCAGTGCGTGGTGACACCGGGGTAGTCACCGGACCCCCACCACGGACGGACCTCAGGGGGCGGAATTTGGGGTGGGGACCCCGTCCTCGGTGTCACCGCTGTCACCGGCGCGGGGGTCCCGTCCTGGCGAGGAAACACAGACAGGTGAGGCTGGGGAGGGGCAGGGCAGGACCCTCGCTATGGGGTGGGTTATGGGGTGGGGAGGGATGCAGCCCCCACGGTGCCACCAGCCCATCCCCATTCCCAGGGTTTATTCCCAGTGGCTCCCCAGCCCCATTTTGGGGCTAAAATCACAAAAACGGCACCAAAAAATTTGGGAAGGGGCGTGGGAATGTTGGGATGAGGGGCATGGGGATAGGGGTGACCCCAGGGACCTCCCACACCCCGTGTTCTGGGGATCCCAGGGTCTGGACCCTGGGGTCTTGGTGGCCCTGGGGTGTCCTAGGGGTCCATGGGGATCTGGGGGTGACCCTAGGGGGTCTCGGATCCTGGATCTGGGGTGACCCTGGTGCCAGGGTCCGGAGTGACCCTGGGGGTCCCTGGTGGGGTCTGGGGTGACCCTGGGGTCCCTTGGTAGCCCTGGGGAGTCCCTGGGAGGTCCCAGAGGGGTCCTGGGGGTCTGGGGTGGTCCCAGGGTTGAGGATCCTGAGTTGCCCCAGAGGTCTCGGGGTAGCCACAACCCTGGGGCACAGCAAAAGGCGGGCGTGAGAAACCAAATTTTGGGGTGTTCGGGGAAATTCCGGCAGAATTTGACAAAAATTTCGGGGTGATTTGGGGCGATTTGTGAGATTTTGGGGAGTGAGGGCACTTTTAGGGTGATTCCAGGTGGGATTTGGGGAATCTGGGGGAACCCGAGGGTGACGGGAGCACGGCCGCTTTGGGGAATTTGAGGCGTTTTTGGGAGCAGCGTGAGGGGAACATTTGGGGCAATTCTGGATATTTTGGGGCTCAGCACAGCTGCTGTAATTTAAGGGAATTCAGGGGTTTTGGGGTAACTCGTGCAGTCTGAGTGTAGCAATTTGGGGAAATTTGGGGGATTTTAGGGTGAATCGGGGGGTTTGGGGGACACTCGTGAGCTGCAGTCTGGGGCAATTTTGGGTATTTGGAGGCACCACCTGAGCGCAGCAATTCGGGGAAATTTGGGGATTTTGGGGTAAATCGAGGGTTTGGGGCGTGCAGCCTGAGCAGCATTTTGGGACAATTTTGGGTATTTTGGGGTGGCGCACCAGCACAAAATTTTGGGGGCAGTTGAGGGGATTTTAGGGGTAAATTGGAGGGACTTGGGACGCGGCATGAGCAGCAGTTTGGGGGCAATTTTGGGTTTTTCGGGGGCGCAGCATCTTGGGGCAGTTCGGGATTTTTGGGGCGCCACGTGCACGCGAGAACTTGGGGCGGTTTCGGGTGCAGCATTTTGGGGAAATTCGGGGATTTTGGGGTACCCCGGTTACTTTGGGGCACCACGTGAGCGCGGCAGTTGGAGGCAAATTTGGGTATTTTTGGGGCGCAGCGCAAGCACAAAGTTTTGGGGTGACTCGAGGTGTTTTGGGGTGACTCGGGGTGTTTTGGGGTGAGTCAGGGTGTTTTGGGGTGACTTCGGGGGTTTTGGGGTGACTTCAAGGGGTCGCGATAACCCGAGGTGTTTCGGGGAGTGACTCGGGGGTTCGGGGTAACTCCGGGAATTCGGGGTGACTCCAGGTTTTTGGGGTACCCCGTGGGGAGGTTCGGGGTGACTCGAGGAGGATTTCGGGGTGACTCCGGGCGGGGTTCCGCGCCTTTTTGGGGAGATTCCCGCGCTCGGCGCGCGCAGGACGGGCGGGGGTGTGTCCCCTCATGGGGGCAGGGGTCCCCTCATGCCAGGCTCCCCTCCGATAAAGGGGGGGTCCCCAAATCCCACCAACACCGGGATGGAGACAGAGAAACAACATCGGGGGGTCCCCCAAATTTCGGGGCGGGGTGGGGGCCGCATTTGGGGGCAGGGATGGCGGGGTGCGCCCCACCCCTCAGGGCGGCGCGGAGGGGCCGCGGGTGCCCCCGCCGAGGTTCTGGGGGTCCCACCGAGGGGTCCCCCGGGCCGGGGGAGCCCCTCCCGCCCCGGGGCCGCGGCCGCTCGTGACGCACTCGCGGCGCTCGCAGCCCCAGCCCTCACACACACACACCCCCCGCCCGCCATTCCCGGTTCCCGCCCGGCCCGTGAGGGAAGGGAAGGAGGGGGCGTGAGGAGAAGAGGGGGTCTCGCGCGCGCAGCGGGCGACGCCCCTCAGCTCTCCTCACAGCCTTCCCCAACACCCGCCGCGGCCCCCCGGCCCCGCCGCCCCTCCTCACTCACAGCCGCCCCCTCGTCGCCGCTCGGCGCCGCCGCCGCCATTTTCTTCGCAGCGAAGAACCCCGCGGGGGAAGCTGAGGGGGCCGAGGGGGCGGGAGGGGGCGGCCCCGGACCGAGCGGCGACGGGAACCCGGAGCGGCGCTGGCCCCGCCCTCCGCCTGGCGCTCATTGGCCGCGCGTCCCGTCGCTCAAGGCGGCGCCGCGCGGTGATTGGGCGGCGGGGCCGCCCCCAAGGGGAGGCGGGAGCCGGGGCTCTCGCGCCGGGCCGTTGGAATTGGCGGGAAGCGCTGTCAGTTACCGGGGGCGGGGCCGGCGGAGCGCGCGCGGGGCGCTCATTGGGCCCCGCGCCGGGACGCAGGGCGCTGATTGGCTGCGAGGGGTGTCGGTCAAGCGCCGGAGAAGGGCGGGGCCTGAGCCCCCGCGCTGCCGAGGGTTTGAAATCCAACGGCCGTAACGGTCCGAGAGGCCACGCCCCTCCGGGCCACGCCCCGGGCACGCCCTGGGCACGCCCCGCCCGCCCGGGTCCCGCTGCCCCAGTACGGGGACCAGTATAGGAGAGGAGGGACCAGTATAGGGACAGCCCGGACCGGTATGGGGACAGCCGGGGACCAGTATAGAGACAGCGGGGACCAGTATAGGGACAGCGGGGACCAGTATAGGGACAGCGGGGACCAGTATAGGGACAGCGGGGACCAGTATAGGGACAGCCGGGACCAGTATAGGGACAGCGGAATCAGTATAGAGACAGCGGGGACCAGTATAGGGACAGCGGGGACCAGTACAGGGACAGCCGGGGACCAGTATGGGGACAGCCCGACCCGTACAGGACAGCTGGACCAGTATGGGGACCGCAGGGACCAGTATAGGGACAGCCCGGACCAGTATAGGGACAGTGGGGACAACGGGGACCAATATGCGGACAGCGGGAACCAGTATAGGGAGAGCGAGGACCAGTATAGGGACAGCCCGGACCAGTATAGTAGACAGCGGGACCAGTACGGGGACAGCTCGGACCAGTATGGGGCAGCCGGACCAGTATAGGGACAGCGGGGACCAGTACGGGACAGCGGAACCAGTATAGCGACAGCCCGGACCAGTATAGGGACAGCCGGGACCAGTATGGAGACAGCAGGGATCAGTAGAGGACAGCAGGACCAGTATGGGGACAGCGGGGACCACTATGGGACCAGTATGGGGACCATGTCCAGCAGTACCGGACCAGTATGAGCACCGCGGCCACCAGTATGGGGACAACAGGGACCAGTATGAGCACCGATGGCCACCAGTAAAGGACCAGTACGGAAATGATGGCCACCAGTCCGAGCTCAATGCTCCCAGTTTGGCCACTGCGGCCACCAGTGCGCTCCCAGTGCCTCCCAGTCCGACCAGCACGTCCCTGGGGAGGCGGTGCCCCCGGCCCGGGAGGGGATGAGCAGGGATGGAGCGCTAATCCCCCTCCCTCTCCCCAAACCCCCAAACCCCCTCCCCTCCCCAATCTGGGGCACCCCAAACCTCCCAGACCCCACTCCCAAAGCGCCCCCAAACCCCCGGACACTCCCACCCTGGGACACCCCAAACCCCCCGGACCTCCCAATCCCCCGCGTTTGTCCCTCTCCTCCCCCCTTTTTTTCCACCCCTCCGTTTTGGGGGTCTCGCCCGCCCCCCGGATCGGGGTCATCTCCGGGGATTGTCCCTAATCCCGGCCATCCGTGACCCCGGGATTAGGGGGCACCTGGGGGTCCCCAAGGGACCCTGGGACATGTAGTCCCTCTAGAGGGGCAGGGACCCCCAAATATCACCCGGGACCTCCAAATGTCACCCCGTACCTTCCGAGGGGGCAGGACCCTCAAAATCTCCCGGAACCCCCAAAATCTCACAGGACCCCAAAATCTGCCGGGACCGACCCCCGATGTCCCCCAGAGCTCTGCAGTGGCACCGGGGAGGCACAGAGGGACCCCAAAATCCAGGGGGGAACTGGGGGCTCCAAAGGCTGGGAGGGGCTCAGAGGGGCTTGGGGGCACAGGGGGAGGGGCTGGGGTGTTTTGGGGACTAGGGAGGGGTCTCGGGAGCAGTTTTGGGGTTCAAATTTGGGGTCCCAGGAAGCTTTTTGGGGTTCCATTTGTGGACATAGAACAGTCCCCAGTAAAATTTTGGCGTGCAGGGGGTCCCAGACAGGTTTTGGGGCCCGACTTGTGATCCCAGGGAGGTTTTGGGATCCAGTTTGGGGTCCCCAGGGAACTTTTGGGGTCCAGTTTGGAATCCCCAGGGAGCTTTTGAGGGTCAAATTTGGCGGCACAGAATCGTACCAGGAACCTTTGGGAGTCAAATTTGGGGTCCCCAAGGAGCTTTTGGGGTCCAATTTGGAATCCCAGGGAGCTTTTGGGACTCGATTTTGGGGATCCCCAAGGAGCTTTTTGGGTCCAATTTGGGATCCCCAGGGAGTTTTTGGGACCCGATTGATGATCTCAGGCTCCACTTCGGGACCTCAGCACTCCCAAACCCCCAACCCTCCCAGCCCCTGAGGGTATTTCAGGACCACCACTCCCCACCCCTCCCCATTGCACCAGCACCCAATTAAGCCCTTTCAGGATGAGGGGGCCCTGATACCCCTGATCCCCCACCCCAACCCCACTAATCAGGGCTTGGGGTGATTAAGACTCCGAAGCCGCTTGCCGGGCGCCTAAGCCCAGCTTGGCCAGCGCCGGCCGCCGGATGAGCCCAGCTCAGCGGCGCTTTGCCTCCTAAACCCCGATTACTCCCGGGGGAGGGGTCTCTCCCTATAAAGATCCACCCCGCCGCCCCCGCCCCGTCCGCGCGCCCCCGCCATCGCCACCACCATGCAGAAGGCGGCGGAGATGCGGGACGAGCTCCCGAGGATTTCTACATCCCATGAGCCTGGAGACCACCAACCTGGCGGCGCTGAGCCCCTTCCTGGTGCCCCAGGCGCGCCTGGGCAGCCCCGGGATCTTCAGGGCCATGGCAGCCTTCATGTTCCTGCTGATCGTGCTGGGCGTGCCCATCAACGCGCTCACCGTGGTCTGCACGGCCAAGTACAAGAAGCTCGCGCTCGCGCCTCAACTACATCCTGGTCAACCTGGCCGTGGCCAACCTGCTGGTGGTGTGCGTGGGCTCCACCACGGCTTTCTACAGCTTCTCGCAGATGTACTTCGCCCTGGGGCCGCTGGCCTGCAAGGTCGAGGGTTGGCGGCCACGCTGGGCGGTGAGGGAAGGAGGAGAGGAGGGGAAAAGGGTGGGGGTGTTTGGGGTGTGGGTGTTGGGGGTGTTGGGTCTGTAAGGTGTTGGGGGGTGTTGGTTTGGGGGTTTTGGGTCTGGGGGTGTTGGGGTTTTGGGGTGCTAGGGTGTTGGGCTGGGGTGTTCGTTGGTCTGGGGTCGTTGGGGGTGTTGGTTTGGGGATTTTTGGGTCTGGGGTGTTGGGGGTTTTTGGGGTCTGGGGTCGTTGGGAGTGTTGGGCTGGGGGTTTTGGGTCTGGGGGTATGGAGTGTTGGGTCTGGGGTCATTGGGAGTGTTGGGGTTTTGGGGTCTGGGGTCGTTGGGAGTGTTGGTCTGGGGTGTTGGGAGTGTTGGGTCTGGGGTGTTGGATCTGGGGATGTAGGTCTAGGGTCACTGTGGGTGGAGTGTTGGGTCTGGGGTCATTGGGAGTGTTGGGTCTGGGGTGATGGGTCTGGGGATGTGGGGTAGAAGGTCACTGTGGTCTGGGGGTGTTGGGGTCTGGGTCTGGGGCGTTGGGGGTGTTGAGTGTAGGGTACAAGGTCACCATGGTCTGGGGGCGTTGGGTATGATTTTTTGGGTCTGGGGTGCTGGGTCTGGGGACGTTGGGTCTGGGGACGTTGGGTCTGGGGCTTTGGGTGTGTAGAACACGGGGCACAAGGTCACCATGGTCTGGAGTCTTTGGGTCTGGGGGCACTGGACATGGGGAGTGGGCACAAGGTCACTGTGGGCTGGGGACAATGGGTCTGGGGGCTTTGGGTCTGGGGGCTTTGGGTCTGGGGGATGTGGGGTACAAGGTCACCGTGGCTTTGGGGACGTTGGCCTTGGGGACATTGGACAAGTGGGACATGGAGCAGGAGGTCACTGTGACTTTGGGGACATTAGCCATGGGGACATTGGGGACATGGTGGCTGTGGTGACAGGAGTGTCACACTGTCCCCAGGGATGGTGTCCCTGTGGTCCCTGGCCGTGGTGACAGGGGTGTCACACTGTCCCCAGGGATGGTGTCCCTGTGGTCCCTGGCCGTGGTGACGGGGGTGTCACACTGTCCCCAGGGATGGTGTCCCTGTGGTCCCTGGCCATGGTGGCCGTGACAGGGGTGTCACAGTGTCCCCAGGGATGGTGTCCCTGTGGTCCCTGGCCGTGGTGGGGTGACAGGGGTGTCACAGTGTCCCCAGGGATGGTGTCCCTGTGGTCCCTGGCCGTGGTGACAGGGGTGTCACAGTGTCCCCAGGGATGGTGTCCCTGTGGTCCCTGGCCGTGGTGACAGGGGTGTCACATTGTCCCCAGGGATGGTGTCCCTGTGGTCCCTGGCCATGGTGACACGGGTGTCACACTGTCCCCAGGGATGGTGTCCCTGTGGTCCCTGGCTGTGGTGACAGGGGTGTCACACTGTCCCCAGGGATGGTGTCCCTGTGGTCCCTGGCCGTGGTGGCCGTGGTGACAGGGGTGTCACACTGTCCCCAGGCATGGTGTCCCTGTGGTCCCTGGCCATGGTGACAGGGGTGTCACACTGTCCCCAGGGATGGTGTCCCTGTGGTCCCTGGCCGTGGTGACAGGGTGACAGGGTGACAGGGTGTCACACTGTCCCCAGGCATGGTGTCCCTGTGGTCCCTGGCTGTGGTGACAGAGGTGTCACACTGTCCCCAGGGATGGTGTCCCTGTGGTCCCTGGCCGTGGTGGCCTTCGAGCGCTTCCTGGTCATCTGCAAGCCCCTGGGCAACTTCACGTTCCGCGGCAGCCACGCGGTGCTGGGCTGTGCCATCACCTGGATCTTCGGCCTCATCGCCTCCGTGCCCCCTCTTGACTGGAGCAGGTCCGGGGGCTGGGGGTCCCTGGGGGGTCGGGGGTCCTCAAGGTTTGGGTTCCGGTGGGATTTGGGGGGTCCTGGGTTGGGGATATGGAGAAAGTTGGGGTCGCTGTTTGATTGGGGGGTCCTGGAGGGGATCTGGGGTCCCGGGGGGTCTGGGGGGTCCCCAGGGACTGATCCTAGGGGCGGTTTGGGGTCCCGAGCTGGAGTTCGGGGGTCCCACAGAGGCGTGAGCGCCCCTCCCCAGGTACATCCCTGAGGGGCTCAGGAGCTCCTTGAGGAGTTCGGGGTCCCCGGGAATTTCTGGGGAGTTTGTTGCACTCGGAATTTTGGGGAATTTTGGGGGAATTTCTGGGGGGTCCCGGAGGCGGCTTGGGGTCCCACAGAGAGCGTGATGCCCCCTCCCCAGATCCATCCCCGAGGGGGCTGAGGAGCTACTGTGGGGATTTGGGGTTCCGGGGAATTTTGGGGTGTTTGTTGCACTCGAGGGGTCCCAGGGAATTTTCAGGGGTCCAGGGGCTGAGTTCAGGGGTCCCAGGGGCTGGTTCGGGGGTCGCACAGAGCTGTGCCGCCCCCTCCCAGGTTCATACCCGAGGGGCTGCAGTGCTCCTCTCGGGTTTGAGGGTCCCAGGAATTTTCGGGGCTTTGCTGCACTCGGAATTTTGGGCGTTTGTCGCACTCGAGGGTCCCAGGAATTTTCGAGGGTCCTGGGCTGAGTTCAGGGGTCCCAGGGGCGGTTCGGGGTCGCACAGAGCTGTGCCGCCCCCTGCCCAGGTCACATCCCCGAGGGGCTGAGGAGTTCCTGAGGCGTTTGCGGGGTCGCAGGAATTTCGGGAGTTTGTTACACTCGAGGGTCCCGGGAATTTTCGAGGCTTTGCTGCGCTCGGATTCTTTGTAGAATTTTCAGGGATCCCAGGGCTGAGTTCAGGGGTCCCCAGGGGCGGTTCGGGGTCGCACAGAGCTGTGCCGCCCCTCCCCAGGTCCATCCCCGAGGGGCTGCACTGCTCTTGTCAGGTTTGGGGTCCCGGGAATTTCGGGAGTTTGTTACTCTCGGGGTCCCGGGAATTTTCAGGGGCTTTGCTGCACTCGGAATTTTTGGGCGTTCGTTGCACTCGAGGGTCCCAGGAATTTCTGAGGGTCCCAGGCTGAGTTCGGGGGTCCCAGGGGCGGTTCGGGGGTCGCACAGAGCTGTGCCGCCCCTCCCCAGGTTCATCCCCGAGGGCTGCAGTGCTCCTGTCGGGTTTGGGGTCCCGGGAATTGTCGGGGCTTTGCTGCTCTCGGATTTTTTGGGGAATTTTCGGGGGCTTTGCTGCGCTCGGAATTTTTGGGGGAATTTTCGGGGTCCTGCGCTGAGTTCTGGGGGTCCCGAGGACGGTTCGGGGGTCGCACGGAGCTGTGCCGCCCCCTCCCCAGGTCCATCCCCGAGGGCTGCAGTGCTCCTGTCGGGTTTGGAGGTCCAGGAATTTTCGGGGCTTTGCTGCGCTCGGAATTTTTGGGGAATTTTCAGGGGGTCCCGGGGCAGGCTCAGGGGTCCCAGGGGCAGGCTCGAGGATCGCACAGAGCTGTGCCGCCCCCTCCCCAGGTACATCCCCGAGGGGCTGCAGTGCTCCTGCGGCCCGGACTGGTACACGACGGACAACAAGTGGAACAACGAGTCCTACGTGATTTTCCTCTTCTGCTTCTGCTTCGGCTTCCCGCTGAGCGTCATCGTCTTCTCCTACGGGCGGCTGCTGCTCACCCCTGCGCGCCGTGAGCGGATTTTGGGGTCCCGAGGGGGATTTGGGGGGTCCCCAGGGGATCAGGGGGTTCAGGGTCCCGACCATCCGCATCTGCTGTGGGCGGCTCTGCTCATCCTGGGGGCTCTGAGGGGGATTTTGGAGGGTCCCGAGGCGAGTTCTGGGGGTTTGGGGGGATCCCGAGGGGAATCTTGGCGATTTTGGGGGTCTCTAGGGGGTTCTGGGGGTTTTGGGGGTCCTGAGGGGAGTCTCGAGGATTTTGGGGGTCCCGGGGGTCCAAGCAGGTCTTGGGGGGCACACTTTTTGGGGGCACGTTTTTTGGGGGACACAGTTTTATTGGAGGGACACACTTTTTGGGGAACACGGTTTATTGGGGTACACGGTTTATTGGGGCACAGGAGAGGAGGGTTCGTTCTGTGGGGTGGGGGTCCTTAGGGGACCCCAAAGCAGGAGGGGGTCAGTGGGGGGTCAGTTCTGGGGTCTGAGACCCCTCCCCCGTGAGCCCCGTGCCGAGACCCCCATGGGTCAGCGGCTGAGTGCCCCAAACTGACCCCCGGACCTGACCCTACAACTGACCCCATGAGTGACCCCCAGAGCTGACCCAAATCTGACCCTATAATTGACCCCATAACTGACCCCCAAAGTGTGACACCCCCATGTCTGATCCCATATCTGACCCCATATCCCCTATACCCACCCCCATATCCGACTCCATATCCCCCCATATCTGACCCCATATCTGACCCTATATGTGACCCACATCTTACCCCATATCCCCGATATCTGACCCCATATCTGACCCTATATCTGATCCTGTATCGACCCCATATCCCCGATATCTGACCCCATATCCCCATATCTGACCCTATATCTGACCCTATATGTGACCCCACATCTTACCCCATATCCCCATATCTGACCCCATATCTGACCCTATATGTGACCCCACATCTTACCCCATATCTGACCCCCATATCTGACCCCATATCTGACCCCGTATCTGACCCTATATCTGATCCTGTATCTGACCCTATATCCCCTATACCCACCCCATATCTGACCCCACATCTGACCCCATATCCCCATATCTGACCCCATATCTCCTATACCCACCTTCCATATCTGACCCCATATCTGACCTCATATCTGACCGTGTATGTGACCCCACATCTGACCCCATATTCCCCATATCTGACTCCATATCTGATCCTGTATCTGACCCCATATTCCCGATATCTGACCCCATACCTGACCCTCTATCCCCACTCTGACCCCATATGTGACCCCACACCTGACCCCACATCTGACCCCATATCCCCACTCTGACCCCACACCTGACCCATATCTGACCCCACACCTGACCCCATATCCCCCACACTGGCCCCACCTGACCCCATATCCCCATATCTGACCCTATATGTGACCCCATATCTGACCCCACACCTGACCCCATATCTCCCATACCTGACCCCACACCTGACCCCATATCTAACCCCGTACCCCCGCACTGTGCCCCCACGCTGACCCCATATCCCCATATCTGACCCTATATGTGACCCCACATGTGACCCCACACCTGGCCCCGTATCCCCGCTCTGACCCCACACCTGACCCCACACCTGACCCTGTATCCCCGCTCTGACCCCACACCTGACCCCGTACCCCATATCTGACCCTATATGTGACCCCACATCTGATCCCATATCTCCCATACCTGACCCCGTATCCCCGCTCTGACCCCACACCTGACCCGGTGCCCCCATATCTGACCCTATATGTGACCCCATATCTGACCCTATACCTGACCCCGTATCCCCGCTCTGACCCACACCTGACCCCGTATCCCCACACCTGACCCCACACCTGACCCCGTATCCCCGCTCTGACCCCACACCTGACCCCACACCTGACCCCACACCTGACCCGTACCCCCTTGCCGCGCCCGCGCTGGGCCCGCCCCCGCAGGTGGCCAAGCAGCAGGAGCAGTCGGCCACCACGCAGAAGGCGGAGCGAGGTGACCAAGATGGTGGTGGTGATGGTGCTGGGCTTCCTGGTGTGCTGGCTGCCCTACCGGCCTTGGCGCTCTGGGTGGTGGCGCTGCATGACCACCCCTTCGACGTGGGGCTGGCCTCCATCCCCTCCGTCTTCTCCAAGGCCTCCACCGTCTACAACCCCGTCATCTACGTCTTCATGAACAAGCAGGTGGGGACCGCGGGGACACGGGGATATTGGGGACAGTGGGGGTGATGAGGACAGTGGGGTCAGTGGGAACAATGGGACAGTGGGGACATGGGGACAATGGGGGTGACAAGGGTGATGGGGACATGGGGACAGTGGGGGTGATGGGGACAGTGGGAGTGGAACAGTGGGGACAATGGGGACAATGGGGACAATGGGGACAGTGGGGGGTGACAAGAGGTGATGGGGACAGTGGGGACACGAGGGATATTGAGGGACAGTGAGGGACAATAGGGACATAGGGACAGTGGGGACAGTGGGGGTGATGGCATCTATGTCTTCATGAACAAGCAGGTGGGGACACGGGGACACGGGGATATTGGGAACTGTGGGGACAATGGGGATTTGGGGCTATGGGCACAATGGGGACAGTGGGGATGATGGGGACAATGGGGACAGTGGAACAATGGGGACAAGGGGGACAGGGGGTGATGGTGGCATCTACGTCTTCATGAACGAAGCAGGTGGGGACACGGGGACACGGGGATATTGGGGACAGTGGGGGTGATGGGGACAGTGGGGTCAGTGGGGGACAATGGGGACAGTGGGGGTGACAAGGGTGATGGGGACATGGGGACAGTGGGGACACGGGGATATTGGGGACAGTGGGGACAATAGGGACATGGGGACAGTGGGGACAGTGGGGGTGATGGCGTCTACGTCTTCATGAACAAGCAGGTGGGGACAAGGGGACAGTGGCCATATGGGGACAGTGGGGACAGTGGGGGGTGATGGGGATATTGGGGATATGGGGCACAATGGGGATAGTGGGGATGATGGGGACAATGGGGACAGTGGGGACAATGTGGATAGTGGGGATGATGGGGACAATAGGGACAGTGGGGACAATGGGGATAGTGGGGGTGATGGGGACAATGGGGACAGTGGAACAATGGGGACAGTGGGGTGATGGTGGCATCTACGTCTTCATGAACAAGCAGGTGGGGACACGGGGACACGGGGATATTGGGGACAGTGGGGGTGATGGGGACAGTGGGGATGATGGGGGACATGGGGACAATGGGGGTGATGGGGACAGTAGAGTCAGTGGGGACAATGGGGACAGTGGGGACAATGGGGACAGTGGGGGTGACAAGGGTGATGGGGTCAAGGGGACAGTGAGGGTGATGGCATCTACGTCTTCATGAACAAGCAGGTGGGGACACGGGGACACGGGGATGTTGGGGACAGTGGGGACAATGGGGATATTGGGGGCTATGGGGCACAATGGGGGACAGTGGGAATGATGGGGACAATGGGACAGTGGGGACAATGGGGATAGTGGGCGTGATGGGGACATGGGGACAGTGGAACAATGGGGACAGTGGGGTGATGGTGGCATCTACGTCTTCATGAACAAGCAGGTGGGGACAGGGGACGTGGGGACAGTGGGGACAGTGGGGCTGATGGGGTTGATGGGGACAGTGGGGACACTGGGGACATGGGGATATTGGGGATGTGGGGACAATGGGGACAGTGGCGACAATGGGGACAGTGGCGACAATGGGGACAGTAGGGGGTGACAAGGGTGATGGGGACAGTGGGGACATTGGGGGTGACAAGGGTGATGGGGACAGTGGGACATGAGGACAATGGGGGTGATGGGGACAATGGGGAAAAGTGGGGCCATGGGGTGTTGCTGTGGGTCTGGGGTCCTGTCCGTGGCTCTGGGGTCTCTCTGTGGGTCCCTCTATGAATCTGGGGGTGTTTCTATGGGTTCCTTTATGGGTCTGGGGTCTCTCAATGGGTCTGGGGGTGCTCCTATGTGTCCCTCTAAGTGTCTGGAGTCCCGCTGTGGGTCTGGGGGTGTTCCTGTGGGTCTGGGGTCTCTCTGTGGGTCTGGGGGTGTTCCTGCTGGTCCCGCCGTGGGTCGAGGGTCTCTCAGTGGGTCTGGGGCTGTTCCCGCGGGTCCTGCCGTGGGTCAGGGGTCCCGGCTGGCGCCCCCGCCCGCAGTTCCGCTCCTGCATGCTCAAGCTCGTGTTCTGCGGCCGGAGCCCGTTCGGGGACGAGGACGACGTGTCCGGCTCGTCCCAGGCCACGCAGGTGTCCTCGGTGTCCTCCAGCCAGGTGTCCCCGGCGTAGGGCCGGCCCCACAGCCCTGCCCCACGGCGGGACTGCCCACGGCTCTGCCCGCAGCGGCTCTGCCCCACGGCGGACTGCCCCACGGCTCTGCCCCACGGCAGGGCTGCCCCACAGCTCTGCCCCGCGGCTCTGCCCCACAGCGGACTGCCCCGCGCTCTGCCCCACGGCAGCCCCGAGCCAGCCGGGGCTGCCCCACATCGGGCTCGACCCTATATCGGGCTCAGCCGCACGGATCTGCCCCATATCGGGCTCTGCCACACGCCAGGCTTGGCCTATATCGGGCTCTGCCCACAACGAGCTCGACCTATATCGGGCTCTGCCCTATATCAGATTGTTCCCCTATATCGGGCTCTGCCCCACATCGTGCTCTGCCCTTTATCGGGCTCGACCTATATCGGGCTCTGCCTATATCAGATTGTTCCCTATATTGGGCTCTGCCCTTTATCGGGCTCTGCCCCATATCGGGCTCTGCCCACGGCTCTGCCCACATTGGGTTCTGCCCCACATCAGTCTCTGCCCCTCCCCCACCCGCTATGGGGCAGCCCCACGGCTCCGTTGTACATAACCCCCTCCCGCATTAAACACTGGAGACGCAGCCGCTGCCTTTGCTTTGGGGGCCGCCCACAAGTGCCCCACAGGTGCCCCCGACCCACAGGTACCACCCCAAATACCCCACAAATACCCCAGACCCACAGGTACCACCCAAACACCCCACAAATACCCCAGACCCACAGGTACCACCCCAAACACTCCACAAATACCCCAGACCCACAGGTACCACCCCAAACACCCACAAATACCCCACGAGTGTCTTCGCAGTGCCCCCAAGTGTCCCTGAGGTGCCCCCAGCCCCACAAGAGCCCCGAGTGCCCCACAAGTGCCCCAAAATGCCCCCGCGGTGCCCCCAGGTGCCCCCGGTGCCCCCGCAGTGGGGCGCGCGGCCGAGATTCTGCCAGTAGTGAGCTTTTTTCCAGGAAAAAGTTCAGAACTAGCGGAATTCCGGCCGCACGGCCCAGGGGACACGCAGGGGCACCTGAGGACACCCCATAGGGACACCCCATAGGGGACGTCCTATAGGGGACACCCATAGGGACACGCCATAGGCGACATCCATAGGGGACACCATAGGGACACCCATAAGGGACACCCATAGGGGGACACCATAGGGACACCATAGGGACATCCTATAGGGGACATCCTATAGGGGACATCCTATAGGGGACAAGCAGAGGACACCCCATAGGGACACCCTATAGGGGACACCATAGGGACACCCCATAGGGACACGCCATAGGGGACATCCCCTAGGGGCACCCACAGGACACCCACAGGGTCACCCTATAGAGGCACCCCATAGGGGACACCCACAGGGGACAAGGACATCCCATAGGGGACACGCCATAGGGGACACCATAGGGGACACCCCATAGGGACATCCTATAGGGGACACACCATAGGGGACGTCCCATAGGGGACATCCCATAGAGGACAGCACAGGACACCCCACAGGGACACGCCATAGGGGACATCCCATAGAGGCACCCACAGGGGACAAGGGGACATCCTATAGGGGACACACCATAGGGACACCATAGGGGACACCATAGGGACATCCTATAGGGAACATCCTATAGGGGACAAGCAGGGACACCCCATAGGGGACACCCACAGGGGACACCCCATAGGGACATCCTATAGGGAGCATCCTATAGGGGACAAGCAGGGGACACCCCATAGGGGACAACCTATAGGGACAATCGATAGGGGACACTCGTAGGGGACACGCCATAGAGACACCCCATAGGGACACCCTATAGGGGACACCCACAGGGGGCACACAGCACCATGGTGGCCCTTAGTAGCCCACATCGGCTCGTGGTGGCCCCACAGTGACCCCCAGCCCCCACGGTGACCCCAGCACCCGCCGGTGGCTCTCAGTGGCCCCACAGAGCCCCACCCAGACCCCACGCCCCCCCGGCACTTACCTGCCGCCCCGGGATGGGGAGGGAGAGAACGGAGGGTGGGGGCAGCGCCCGCCCCTTGCCCCCAATTTAGGGGTTCCGACCGCCCCCAACCCAATCCCAGCCCCAGAACCCGCCCGGAGCTGCCCCAGAACCCTCAGGACCCCGGAACGGCCCCAAAACCCCTCAGAACCTCCCCAGAGACCCCCGAGAACACCAGACCCCCCCAGAGCCCTCCGGAGCTCTCCAGAGCCCCCAACATCACCTCAGATCAGCCCCAGCTGCCCCCAAACCCCTCAGAACTGCCCCAAAACCCACCCCGACCCCCTCCAAAACATCCCCGAGACCCCAGACCCCCAAAACCGCCCCAGCTCCCCCGGAGCCCCCAAGCTTCTCTCTCCGCCGCTCCGCGCCCCTTTTCCCCGGGGGGGGATTAAAATTCCGTGTCCCCTAATCGGACTCCCCGGGGCGACCGAAAATCCCGGGATTAGGGGGGCAGCTCCAGTCCCCGGGGGATTAAGGTCAGGCCTGGGGGGTCCTTCTGGAGTGACCCCTGGCAGCGCCCCAACCCCGGGACCCCGAGACCCCCGTGGGGGCAGAGCAGGGAGAGGGACACCAGGACCCCAAATTCGCCCCCCGCTGGTTAATCCCGCCCCCTCCCCCATCCCGGGTTAATTGCTAATTAGGGCTGCGGCTATTTTGGGGGCGGGCTGAGGGCAGCTCCCCGTGCCCCACTTGGCCCCGGGCCGGAGCCCCCGTGATGTAACGCGGCCCCGTGACCCCGATCCGCGCTTCGGGGGCCCACAAAAATAATGGGTCAGGAAGGGCTCCGAGCCCCCAGGTGAGGCAAGGACCCCCAAAAATGTGGGGCAGGGGACTCCCCGGTGTGGGGTGGGAGGGTTCAGGACCCCGATGTGAGGTCAGGACCCCGCTGTGGAGGGAACCCCCCGATGTGGGTCAGGATCTCCATGTGGGTCAGGACCCCCGATGTGGGTCAGAGCTCTGATGTGGGTCACGAGTGGGCCGGAGACCCGCTATGGGGCAGGACCCCGATGTGGGGCAGGGTCCGGCTGGGTCACGTCCGGGGGGCAGCGCTGGTCCTGGGGGCTCAGCCCTACACTTAGGGGTCCCAGGGAGCCCAGTCGGGAACTGGGGGTGGGAATCAGCGCCGGGGTTTTGGGGGTTTCTGGGGCTCCAGGGGTTTCTGGGGGTCCCAGGGGCTCCCGGGGTTTTCAGGGTGCCGATTTCAATCCCGGGGTCCCGTTCAGATCCGGGGTCCCGTGGGGGCCAATTTGGATCCAGGGGGCCAAATTTGGACCTCAGGGAGTGAAAACGATCCAGAAAACATCGAGCAGCTCGTGGTTAAGCGCTGGGTTCGGGGGTCTCAGGGGTTTCGGGGGCTCCAGGGGTTTCAGGGGCGCCGATTTCCATCCCAGGGGTCCCGTTCGGATCTGGCGGGTCCCAGGGGCCACAATTTGAAACCCAAATTTGGACTTCGGGGAGTGAAAACGATCCAGAGAACATGGTGGTTAGCGCTGGGTTTGGGGGTCCAGGGGTTTTCAGGGGCGCCGATTTCCATCCCGGGGTCCCACTCGGATCTGGGGGTTCCAGGGCACAATTTGAAACCCAAATTTGGACTTCGGGAGTGAAAACGATCAGAGAACATCGTGATTAACGCTGGGTTTGGGGGTCCCAGGGGTTTGGGGGCGCCAATTTCCATCCCAGGGGTCCCATTCGGATCCAGGGGTCCCAGGGGGCACAACTGGGACCCCGGGGAGGGGAAGGGGGCCCAGCGCAGGAAACCGCGGGGATTAAGGCTGGCGTCAATCCCATCAGCTCACCCCGGCTGCTCAGGTGAGCTCAGGGCGTCCCCGCATCCGCGCGGCCCCCAATTAAGGGCTCAGCGACAGGATTTTGGGGGTCCGGGCTAATCCGGGGCGGGGGGTTATAAGAGCCGGGGGCGCGGGTGGCCGGGGCAGTGGCGCTGGTGACACTTGGGGACAATGGCGGCGGGCGTTTGGGACGGGGCGGTTTCGCCAGCGCCGCGCGTCCACAGCAGCGACAACACCACAGCGCGACAGCATCTTCACCTACACCAACAGCAACAACACGCGCGGTGAGCGGCGGGACACGCGGGGACACGCGGGGACACGCGGGAGGGGCATGGGGAGAGTTTTGGGGGTTTTGGGGAGTTTTGGGGTCGGCGGTCAAAGTACGGCAATGGTAGAGATGTCGCAGCGGCGGAGGGGCTGGGGACATCAGGGGACAGGGAGCGGCATGAAGGGATACTGAGGGACACTGGGGGATACTGGAGGATACTGGGGGATACTGGGAGAACGCTGGGGACACTGCGGGAAGGGTTTGGGGGAGTTTTGGCGATTTTTGGGGAGTTTTGGGGTCAATAATTGAGATTTGCCGATGGTAGTGACATATTTGGTGAATATATTGCGGACATGAGGGGACATCACGGGACACAGATGGACATCAGGGGACACGAGGGGACATCAGGGGACACTGGGGAGACACTGGGGAGAGGGTTTGGGGAGTTTTGGGGCATTTTGGGGAGTTTTGGGGTCAATAATTGAGATTTGCCAATGGTAGTGACATATTTGGGACATGAGGGGACATTGAGGGGACACAGAGAGGCGTGAGGGACACAGATGGACATCAGGGGACATGAGGGACACGGGGGGACATGAGGGGACACTGGGGAGGGGTTTGGGGAGTTTTGGGGCATTTTGAGGAGTTTTGGGGTCAATAATTGAGATTTGCCAATGGTAGTGACATATTTGGGACATGAGGGGACATTGAGGGGACACAGAGAGGCGTGAGGACACAGATGGACATCAGGGGACATGAGGGACACGGGGGACATGAGGGGATACAGAGGACATGAGGGGACACTGGGGGTTGGGGTTTGGGGGAGTCTTGGGGAGTTTTGGGGTCAGTGGGCATCAATGGCAACAACGTGCGGTGACATGGAGGGACATGGGGGGACACAAAGGGACGGGAGGGGACATGAAGGGACATGAGGGGACATGAAGGGACAGGAGAAGAGCGCGGGAGAAGCATTTTTGGGGGGGAGTTTTGTGGGAGTTTTGGAGGTCAACAATCAAGACATATCAATGGCAGTGATGCTGTGGAGATGTGAGGGGACAGGAGGGGACACGAAGGGACACAAAGGGACATGAAAGGGACACAAAGGGACATGAAGGGACACAAAGGGACATAGTAGGAGCATTTTGAGGGAAATTTGGGGCAGTTTTGGTGTCAGTGACCATCCCCCACCGCTACACGCACACCACATGAGCACAGGGGGACAGGAGGTGACAGGAGGGGACACAGAGGACATGAGGGGACACAAGGGGACATGGAGGAACACAGGAGAATCATTTTGAGGGAAATTTGGAGGAGTTTTGGTGTCAGTGACCAACCCCCACCGCTGCTGCCTCCGCACACCAGCGGGCACAGGGGGGGACAACAGGTGACACAAAGGTGACATGAGGGGACACAGAGGAACATGAGGGGACACGAAGGGACATGGAGGAACACAGGAGAATCATTTTGAGGGAAATTTGGAGGAGTTTTGGTGTCAGTGACCATCCCCACCGCCGCTGCCTCTGCACACCGCGGGCACAGGGAGGTGACAGGAGGTGACAGGAGGTGACACGAGCGTCACCCGGCGACGCCACCACTGACCCCCTACCGCCCCCCAGGTCCCTTCGAGGGCCCCAACTACCACATCGCCCAGCGCTGGGTGTGTACAACCTAGCGTCGCTGTGGATGATCTTCGTGGTGATCGCCTCGGTGTTCACCAACGGGCTGGTGCTGGTGGCCACGGCCAAGTTCAAGAAGCTACGGCACCCCTGAACTGGATCCTGGTGAACCTGGCCATCGCCGACCTGGGCGAGACCGTCATCGCCAGCACCATCAGCGTGGTCAACCAGATCTTCGGCTACTTCATCCTCGGCCACCCGCTGTGCGTCATCGAGGGCTACACCGTCAAGCGCCTCGCGGTCAGTCGGGCGGGGCTGGGGGCAGCGGTCACTCGGGGCTGGGGGCAGTGGTTGTGGTCAGTCAGGGGTGTGGGGCAGTGGTTGTGGTCAGTCAGGGTGTGGGAGCAGCGGTTGTGGTCAGTCAGGGGTTGGGGGCAGCGGTTGTAGTCAGTCAGGGTGTGGGGCAGCGGTTGTGGTCAGTCAGGGGTGTGGGGCAGTGGTTGTGGTCACTCAGGGCTGGGGGCAGTGGTTGTGGTCAGTCAGGGCTGGGGGGCAGCGGTCACTCAGGGCTGGGGGCAGCGGTTGTGGTCAGTCGGGGCTGGGGGCAGTGGTTGTGGTCACTCAGGGGTGTAGGGGTGGGATGAGGGGCAGGGATGTGGGTCAGAGATGAAGGTCAGGGATGTGGGGCAGAGATAGGGGCAGGGATGAGGGGCAGGGATGTGGGGCAGGGATGTAGGATGTGGGGCAGAGATATGGAGGCAGGGATGGGGACAGAGACATGGGTCAAGGGATGTGGGGTGTGAGGGGTGGGATGTAGGTCAGGATTGTGGGTCAGAGATGTGGGGCAGGGATGGGGGCAGAGATATGGGGTCAGGGATGAGGGGCAGGGATATGGGTCAGAGATATGGGGCAGAGATGTGGGGTGTGAGGCAGGGATATGGGTCAGAGATGTGGGGCAGGGATGTGGGTCAGAGATATAGGAGGCAGGGATGTAGGGTGTGGGGTGGGATGTGGATCAGGATTTCGGGTCACAGGCGTGGGGGCTGGGGTCAGGGATGTGGGGCAGGGACTCTCTATGGGTCCGGGCACTGTGGGAGCAGCCATAACGCCTAAACCCCTCCCAAGCACTCTGGTCCCTGGCCACTCACCCCACAGCAGCGACTGGATGTTATGGGGCTGTCTATGGGGTTCTATGGGTCTGAGCCCTATGGGGCTGAATTCTACGGGTCCAGGCGCTATGGGGCAGCCCCATAACCGCCCCAACCCCGCAGGCATCACGGCGCTCTGGTCGCTGGCCGCTCACCCCACACAGCACGGGCTGGGTGTTACGGGGTTTTATGGGTTTGGGCTCTGTAGGGCCGTGTTCTATGGGTCTCTATGGGTCCGGGCGCTGTGGGGCAGCCCCATAAC